>REGM01000018.1:178154-210728 GCA_004194415.1 Aurelia aurita
GTTCAGTTCAGGTTTTATTTTAAATTCCATACATACAATTCAAATATATTACTATACAAACAAAATACCTGACTTATAAACAATATTACAGAAAATTAATACAATTGGATATGAAATTAATACAATATACAAATAACAAAGGAAAGAATGAATTGTATGCAGAGAATTACTTGGAGGAGGAGCCCCCTCAATAGGTAAACTAATCGAGGAGGGAGCCCCCCCTATCCTAATTAATTATTGAATGAATTAAGCTGTAAAATTATTTGTAAGGTATCAGCAATAGTTCAGAATATTAGTTGACCTTGTTCAATAAGTAAATTTTCAGATTTCTTTTGAATAATATTTTTGATGAGGCATTTCTGAGTTCTGCAGAAAGTGTATTCCAGAGTTTGGCACCGAGGTAACGTAACGATTTTAGACCATATTGAAGGCTGTTTTTTCGAGTCAGGTATAAATCTCCTTGACTGGCCTGTCTAGTGGAATATTGATGAACAGATGAAGTGAAAAGGAAGAAGTTATGAAAGCAATCAGGTGAAGTCTTGTTGACAGAGTCATAAACAAAAGTTAAGAGCCTGAATTCAAAAATCTCAGAAAGTTTGAGAAGTTTAAGATCTTTAAAGATGGGAAGCGAGGGAGACAAGCGAGGTTGAAATGAGATGGCTCTGACAGCTTTTTTCTGCAACCTGAAGATTGGTTCTATGTATGATGCATATGTTTGACCCCAGACAATAAGACCATACTGTAAGAAAGACAGAAATAAAGCATTATACAAGCAGAGTAAAACATCTAATGGAAGTAAGTTTCTAATTTTGAAAAACATTCCACACGTTCTAGCCAATTTTTTAGAGAGTTCACTGAGATGGTATTTCCAGCTTAGATGCTCATCTAACAGGAGACCTAAGAATTTAACAAATTTGACCCTTTTAATATGTTTTTTCCCTATTTTAATAACAGCATCAGAAGGAATATTTACCGATGAAGAATGAAAGATGATGTAGTTAGTTTTATCAATGTTTAATGATAATTTATTAGCATCAAGCCATTTCTTTACTGATTTAAGCTCTTTGTTGACAATTTTAATCAAATCTGATACATTTTTAGATTCACAATAGATATTTGTATCATCAGCAAAGAGATAAAAATTCAATTTCTTAGAAACATTAGGCAGATCATTTATGTAGATAAGGAAAAGTAAGGGACCCAGCACAGAGCCTTGTGGAACACCAAAAGTAATTGAAAGTAAGTTAGAATTGCCCCCATTGACAGAATGCGGTATTTATTGGTATTCTTTCTCGCACGATAGACTTCAGTGCGGTGGCGCCAGGTTGTAAACCTCACTATGATTTGACGATATCGCTTGCCACCGTCTTCCTTTATCTTTCCAATCCTGTGTGCACGATCAATAACAGCGTCCGGGATGCTCACCTTCAATTCTCTGAATATCTTTTTCACAGTCTTTAAACATTCATCACCCGACTCGCCATTTGCTCCTGGCTTCAGCTCAATGCCACCAATTCTCAGGCAAAGCCTTCTCTGATATTGTTCGCTATTATCACTGCGCTCCTTGAGATTCTCGATAAGTTTTTCCATAACTATAACCCTGCTTTCTAATTCATCTATCTTGTTCTTCTGCTCAATTATAATGCCTTTCAAATCATTTATACAATCCTTGGTGGCCAAATCAGTTTTAAGCTGGGCGAGTTTCGCATCCAATAGCCTCTCAAGACATGACATCGTGCTCTCAGGCGTGCACTCAGGTACAGGATCCATTGATGCTTGGCCTAACGAATCGCTCTTTGATGAATTTGTTCGAGTTTTAGACATAAATTGGTAACAACTACATACATTCCAATGACGCTAATGCGCAGAATATCCAATATCAAATATCACCCCAAGAAAATTGACATTGCTCATAATATATCAGCATCACGGAGCCCTTTCGCTCAGCTCACAAAAACGTGACCGTCACCGAAGAAGGGCATGCCAAAAAAAATGTAAAGTCTGAAGAGACATATGACCGTTGCATCCGGGAAGTAACTTGAAGAAGAGGGCTAGATAATCAGAAGTTTGGCCTAATAAGGGATGGAGAAGTAGCTCTGATAAATGCCTGTGCTCAAAACATGACTGAAGCAGTACCACTGAGATGTACGGTGCCTCATAACGGCCAACGTTTTTTATTACAAAAAAGATAGAGTCCTTCCTTTTTATTACAAAAAAGATAGAGTCCTCTATATGTCGACATAGAGCCATCTCTATGTTGACATAGAACCCTCTCTATGTCGACATAGAGCCCTCTCTCGGCTGTCCCTCGATATATCAGAGAATGAATTTTATTCTGAATCAATTTTAATCAGAATGAATCTTAATCAGAATCAATCTTAATCAGAATCAATTTTAATCAAAATCAATTTTTTCAGAATAAGTAGAGAGAACTGAGTTATGAATCTATAAAAAAAAAAGAGAACGAATGCCTGGAGAAAGTGGGTGATTTGGGTGGTTTGGGTGAATGAGGTATTTTAGTACCGAAAGAGAAGGAGAGAATCAAAGAGGAAAAACCAAATGTCTCGAGCACCTGGAGAAAGTGGGTGATTTGGGTAAACGAGGTTTTTTTATTTTTTTATACATTCCATTAAAAAACTTACAATACATATTACTTGTTACACTACTTACAAGATACGATACCCTACTACCAGAACAATACCAATCGGAGTGAAAAACTACAACTACCTCATGGCAACATAAAACAGGAAATACGAACATAGCACTACACGTGACTGCTAGAGAGAAAAAGACAATAATATGGAGTTAGGCACTGGACAAATTAGGCGATCCACACTTAGGGGGGACACACTCCTATTAGTGGAGTCGAATTTCTGTCAATGTAGGTAGACTTTTGTTAACAAAGGCAAACGTTTGCAAGAGGAGTCGGCTTTCACATCATGGAGGCAGTCAGCTTTTGTGAATGGAGCAATAAATGTTGGTCAATGAGTGGAGGCGGCCTTTATTGAGTGGAGGCGGCCTTTACTGAGTGGAGGAGGTTTGATTGACAGCTGTTAATGTAGGGGAGCAATTAAAGGGACGTTTTTTTAACTGATTGACAGCTACATTCAGACTGTATTTTTCTGCCAAAATAATACCAAATATTGTAGTTATTTGGAGTGGGAACTGACAATGATGGCAGCGAATGATGTAAATCCTGCTGTTTTCCCTGAGGAAAATTTAAGAAATCATATTTTGTTGTCATTAAGGCAGATTAGTAGAGATTTGGAAAATTGGCCTCAAGTAGAAACTAACACTATCGATCATGCATCATACAAGTTAGAACATATTGCTATAACAGTGATGCAATTTCAAGAAATATGGCCTAACTGGATTGACAACGAATCGTTGCAAATAATTCTCAGGGTGTATGAGATCCTCAATCAAGGAGATAAAAGGGAAGGGATTGTTGTTGAACAGTTGGTAAACGAAGGAGGTAAAAGGGGCAGACCATCGATCAATATTCCAAAGGAAACTCTCGAATTATACCTTGAGTATGGCTTTCAAAAGACAAAAATCGCAAGAATGTTCAGCGTGAGCTCTAAAACGATATCGAGGAGAATCGAACTGTTCGGTATTCAAAACCACGTGCAACAGTTTTCTGAAATTACAGATACTGAACTGGATAATATCGTAGGAGGGATAGTTGCTAATTTCCCCAATTGTGGAATAAGACGCATGAAGGGATTCCTCCAGGGGAAAGGTTTGAAAATTCAGTGGTCCAGAATTCGTTCTTCAATGTGGCGAGTAGATCCAACAGGCATCCTATTGCGGAAAACCCAACTTAATACCGTCCAACGTCGAAGATACTCTGTCCCTGGAACCTTAGCGCTGTGGCACATAGACGGTAACCACAAACTGATTAGGTGGCGCCTAGTTATACATGGCTGTATAGATGGCTACTCTCGAAGACTAATGTTCTTGAATGTTTCTTCAAATAACAGAGCTGAAACCGTGCTATTGCTCTTCACTAAAGCCTGTGGAGAATACGGGTTGCCGTCTAGGGTAAGGGGGGATCAGGGGGTGGAAAATGTCGACGTGGCACGTTACATGTTCAGCCATCCGCTAAGGGGTCCATCTCGTGGCAGTTACATATCAGGCAAAAGCTGCCACAACCAGAGGATCGAAAGATTTTGGCGAGATCTTTTTCATGGTTGCATATTCCTTTTTTACTACTTGTTCTACTTCATGGAAGACAATGGATTACTTGACGTCAGTGATGAAATAGATCTTGCAAGTTTGGAATATGCATACATCCCTAGAATAAACAAGCATCTGAACATGTTTCTTGATGGCTATCACAATCATCCCATACGGACCGAAGGTAACAGAACTCCACTGCAACTATGGATAGAAGGCCAACAAAACTACCAACCAAAACAAGAGGATTTATCGTCAGTCTCTAACATAGACCACTATGGTATTGATTGGGAAAGCCCTTTACCATCACAAGTCAATGTTCGTTCCACTTGTGAAAATCCAGCAATAAGAATTCCAGAACTTACATTACCATTTGTACACCCACTGATAATGGGTGAACTGAGAGGAGCAATAAACCCATTAGAAGAATCTGAATCAAATGGAATCGATATATACCTGATAGTTAGAGACTATCTGAAGAACGCTATATTGTAGATATATATAATTAAGACACAACTTGTTGAGACAGCTGAGAAAGCGGTACTATAAGCGTACGGGAAGAAAACATCTAGAGGGGCTGCCTGATCAAAAGTCTATTGTTTATGAAATTTTTGCCCGACTTACGGTGAAGTTTTGCCCGAAATAGGCAGATTTTTCTAAATTTTTCGAATATGGGGCTGCCGCCCCCAGCCCCCCTGGCTCGTGCGTTTATGAGCGGTACTACCAGTAAAAGTTGCCTAAAAGACCATCAGAAATTTACACCATATCATTCTCCCTAAGGTGCATTTTATTAGATGCAAAATTGCCAAGATTCAAGACAAACTATAAATCTTAATGTCAAGTAAACACAGAAATATAATTCTTTAGAAAAGCTGTCATGCTAAAATGCCGCAAAAACAATTTAAATATCAATATTTGGTGCAGTCACACTAGTTTTTTTAAAACGCAATAGAATTGTGGCGCATTTTTAGTGATTTTTCGCTTCCAAATGGAATCTAAACTTTTTGTTTCCATCCACATTGAGTCAAAAATAGTTTCAATGCTTTTCTGATGCATTTTGGCTCTGGTGTGAACCAAGCTTAAAGCATAAAACGCATGTTTGAAACCGCCAGCAAAACTCAAATATTTTGTCAATTTTCGCGTTTATTTGTGTTCGCAGCCAATGAATAGATTTTCGGAACGGAGGGTGTCTGCCTCACCAGAACATGATGACATTGAATTTGGTCACAATTACGTTTGAAGACTGTTAGGAGACAATATAGAAAAAAGAGTCTCGACTCTCATCAACCAATTGATACAAATCAGAACAATCAATCAATTAATCAATCATAAACAAAAAAAAACATAACAAAGTATTCAAATCAGCACAGCAAAGCTACAAATCATTTATCCGGGGGGGGGGAGGCTTAAGTAATACTCCATCGTACGCTTCAAAGACCGACCATTGACCCGCATGCTTTGCGATCGTTTGATTTTGTTTTTCAATACTTTCTGACAGTCAGAAACTACGGAGCTGTGGAAAGCAAAATCGCTGACTTTGTGCAAAGCATGCTGGTCAATGGTTGGTCTTTCAGTGTATACCTTTTCACTTTTTCCGCATTTATGGGTATTCTTTTCAGAAACTTTCCAGATTTATGGGTGGTACTTTATGCTCTGAATGGCACAGCCCCGTATAATGAAAACTTAAGTCACCCCCCCCCCCCCCAGGAAAAATACTTCACAAATCAGTTATTCTTCCAATCACCTGGTACACGTATCTTTTTATAAAAAACTAAGATTCGTAATTATTTGAGTACTATGAGTTTCTTAAATTTGTATCACGGAAATAAAACGTAGTTACAGAAATCGAAGATGCTTGTCTACGTTCACGCAATAAATATTAATAAATACGCGTGTGTATTTCTTTAGCCTTTTTAAAGCCTACTCCACTTATTGCCGTCATGCAGCTTTAAGGGTTTTTTTTTAGATTCCATGTTTTAGAAATAGCCCAATCTTGATGTTTACATCCTGTGCGCTCGTGACACTACTATCTAGGCATTAGTACATTCCGAGTAATACAATATAAGAAACAAGTGACGTGAGAGGAAAATATGCTTTGTATTTCCTTGACCAACAGAGATAGTTTCCAGAATAAGTTTGTCCCAGTACTAAAGCTTTTTAATTTTCTGGTGATCTGTGAGTGGACTTTCTTATAAACAGTTTCTCCTAAAAAATAACTGTACTATTTCGAAAACATTATGAGCAGCCTAGAAACCTTAAATAACAATGCACGAAAAAGATACCAAACACATACCATACCATACCACAGTCTGCATTCTGCATTTAATATACTACCTGGTACAAAACGTCTATGGAAGTTGATTAATTAAGGATTCGGGAATCCTCTTCGCTCATACTTCAAGGCAGCAAGCATTGAATCCTCGAACTTCTTTCTTGTCGTGTGTACTGATGGAATCCTCAGAATATACAAACAAGCTGTTGCAGTAGGCAATGTATATGCGTCGTCGTCAGGCAGGAATTCTACTTTTATGGTTGGGTTGCACGCGTGTATTGGAGGAGATTCCCATCCTGTGGCAAATCCCAACAGCGCTTTAACTCTGGATTCGTTATCGTCTTGTGCAACTGGCTTGTCACCATCATCTACGAATTCCATAAACCACTCCAGCGCCTGAGTTTCAGAGAAACATGTCGCTTTGATATCCTGCAACAGATTTTTGAACTCTTCTGGTCCAAAGTTTCTATCTGTGGGCAGAAAGATCTCTTTCAATAGAGTGGGATGCTTAACCATGAAAGGGAGAAAACCCAGGATTTCTAGGCCCTGTTTTATCTCCTTGATTAATTCACTTCTCGATCGTATGAGTTCATTGTAGATTAGTTCTTGAATGAACGCATTTTTGTTTGCAAGGCGTATGACATCGTTTGTGGGCCAGTGCGATGCATTGACAATTTGCCAGTAAGCCTCCCCTTTCGCTGTGTCAAAAATCTTACTGATGCACTCATCATTCTTAGCAGAATCCAGCTCTTCGATGAGGAAGTGCAGATTCTCAGTCGAAGAATTTAGTGGGATGTCATGCTTGCTCAAATGACGGTTATCTTCATCATCCTTCTCCCCTATCATTGAAGCAATAATGGATTGTGATATCCTCGGTATCTGCATGATTGGGCCATTTTGCATCACGGTGTGTACAGCCATGATTCCTGTCAAACGAAAAGGAACATTTTTGTGATGTCCTTTACGGGAACTATGCTGTGCAAGTTTCCTTCAAAAAGTCTTTTGGTCACCTGTTCCCACGCCATATTAAAGAACTCGACCTTCATTGCTCCTCCATCTAATCCTTCTTCTCCATTGAATTGTACTTCAAATGATCTCCTCAATGAATTTGGATCGTTGCACTTTCGTTTGTAGAACTTCAAAACTTCAGACCACAAGGAATCTCTTTCAACGGTAAGCTCTTCAATTCCTGGCGACGAGTGATAGGCTCGAAATTCATTGAGTAGTAAATTCAAATTTACTCTCTTGCGCTTGATATTCAGGAGGGATGACCTTTTTTCTGTTGCAACAGCGGCAGCAACTTGGCAATCAGTAGCTTGTGATTCCATTATGCTACTTTCCATGAGGTTATTTGCCGCCTCCTCTAGGGATGCACATCCAGTGAGGGCGCTTTCGATTTGCTCGGCAGTATGGAAAGTGAAAAGCTTTCCCAAAGTATACTTCCATTCTTCGTTTTGTGAGTGAGTCTTGTGCTGCGTGCTTACTGCTGAATATGAACCGCATCCAGAGGAGATTTCCACAGGGATGCTCTTCGTTGGGTTTTCTCTCTGGACGATCTTTTCTGACTCATCTTTTCTCCATTGGATTTCATCTACTCCCTCATCCTCTGAAAAATCATCAGCACTGTAATCAGCATCGAACAGCCCATCTAAATCCCCTCTCTTTGAAATGGTTGATGTGCAGTTCTGCAGGTGTGCACGCATATTTGCAAGTGGTATTTCTTTCGAGCAGTTTCTACAGCTTGATTTAATTGATTCATCTGTGTGTGTTATAACCTTAGACATGGGCAGATCATTCTGCATTGGGCGAATATAAATAACCGTATTTGCGCTAACTTGATTCTTTAAATAAGGGACCGTATATCCTTGGGGGGACATTTCAATTCTAATTAAATCGCAGGCTGTCCCTCCTCTCACGCCTCGAAGTAACTCAAAGGCTCCCGATTGGCTTTTCAATTTTGGAAAAATGGTTTCCAAAATTTGTCTCACTTTCTCATGGCCAGATTTTTTATCATCAAAAGTGATGCGTCGTTTTCCGAGACCTACTTCTCTTAACAGCAAAAGGCTTGAAACTNCTGTGTGTGTTATAACCTTCGACATCGGCAGATCATTCTGCATTGGGCGAATATAAATAACCGTATTTGCACTAACTTGATCCTTTAAATAAGGAACCGTATATCCTTGGGGGGACATATCAATTTTAATTAAATCGCAGGCTGTCCCTCCTCTCACGCCTCGAAGTAACTCAAAGGCTCCCGATTGGCTTTTCAATTTTGGAAAAATGGTTTCCAAAACTTGTCTCACTTTCCCATGGCCAGACTTTTTGTCATCACAAGTGATGCGTCGTTTTCCGAGACCTGCTTCTTTTAACAGCAAAAGGCTTGTAACTGATGGTGACTTGGTTTCGTTCTTTTTGGAAAGCAGACAGAAATCATGTGTCCAGGACTCCTTTGGTTTGATGAATACGAAGTTCTGCTGAGTTTTCTTTCTTTTCTTTGGGGGTATTGATTGCCTTGAACCACCAGCCCCCATACTTGGAAAGGCCCTCCTGTAAATAAAAATCAATCAGGTTACAATCAAAACATTTGATATTATATCCACATGTATTTTTTATAAGAAACTAAGAATTTGATCCAGTACTGAAAGTTTCTTAAAATTATCAGATTTTCAAACCTATGGGATCTCATCTTTTAACTAAAGTTATTCACTTTAAAGGTCCCTCGAATTCACCTCGTATATATCTGAACCATTTGTAGCCTGTTTTATGGAAACCATGTCTCTGTTTATACATAAACTCAAGTAGTTTGGATGAATAAAGTACAAAAAACAACGGGGAGTATGCTTCATATTCCTAGAAATAAGATAAAGATAAATAAAACAGTTTCTTTAGTAAAAATTTCGAGACTCTAGTTTGTTGAACTGAGAGTTGAGTTTCTTATAAAGAGTTTCTTCTACAATAAAATACCTCTATCTTGATAAAAGATTTATTGAATTACAAAATTAGTAGCATGAAATTATTTCTCAATTACAATTCCGTATTTCAATTGCTTTATTCAGAGACATAGGAACCGGAGGGGGGGGGGGCACTGGGGGCACGTGCCCAAGTGCCCTTTTTGTTTCAGGAAATGCCCCTTTAGCTTAATGAAAAAAGTGCCCTGCCGTGCCCCTCCAAGTTTAAGAGGCTTCCTACGGCCCTGGCTTTATTTGATGAATTTGCGTTGACTTCTCAAAGCTCGTTGTGGCAAAATTTCAGCTCAAATTCATGCAAAACGTTCATCAATGGCCTAGATCTCAGCAGCCCCTGCAGTTTTTCTTGTTGGGTTCATACTGCTGATGTAAGCCTATGTAAGCAACCGAGACAACATCGTAAACAACACATTTTGGCTGTAAGATTCATGAAATATTCATAAAATTCACATGAACCATATAAATGTTCTTTATACAAACCTAAAATCTTGTTCCACAGTTGAAACTTGATTTCGTGTGTCGCTCATTTGGATGTTTTGGTTTTGGTTTCGAAAAGAAAGTGTAGAAAAGTTCCCTATTCCTGTCGTTGTTCGCATTGGGAGCCTGATTGTAGGCCGTCTTGTTGAATTCGTGGAACTTGTACCTTCACTGCTGGTATCTTGCTGCTCTTCTAATCTCTCTATTCTTTTGATTAAAGTGTGCATCAGCTCAGGGAGATTGTCATCCGCCATTTTTGGACAAAATACTATGTACTGGTAGACTTCCGCAAGCCCCCTCCTTCCCTACAGTCTGAATGTAGCTGTCAATCAGTTAAAAAACGCCCCTTTAATTGCTCCCCTACATTAACAGCTGTCAATCAAACCTCCTCCACTCAGTAAAGGCCGCCTCCACTCAGTAAAGGCCGCCTCCACTCATTGACCAACATTTATTGCTCCATTCACAAAAGCTGACTGCCTCCATGATGTGAAAGCCGACTCCTCTTGCAAACGTTTGCCTTCGTTAACAAAAGTCTACCTCCATTGACAGAAATTCGACTCCACTAATAGGAGTGTGTCCCCCCTAAGTGAGGGTCCCCTAATTTGTCCAGTGCCTAACTCCATAGAATAAAGTAACTAATACAAAAGAAAAAACAGAACGAGGTATTTTAGTACTGAAGTAAACAGAGAGAGTCAAAGAGGAAAAGATAAATTTCTCGAGTNCCTTCTTCCCTTCTTCAACACCAATCTTCTTCTCTCTGAAAATTCTTAAATTAAAAGATATGATACATCAGGATATTCTCAAATTTGTTTACAAGTCTTAAAATGGTCTCTCACCTTCTCATTTTCACAACTATTTCCAGCTCAGTAACACAGTTCATAGTCATGAAGCTCATCAGGCAGCTAGAGGTGACATTTTCCAATCCATAAGGAATACATTTCTATATGGTCTTAGATCAATAATGTATTTTGGTGCAAAACTCTGGAATGGTATCCCAACTTTTATCAAAATGTCAGTTTCCTTGAATGTTTTCTAATCAAAACCAAAGGAATTCCTTACCAATGGCTATTCTTTAATCTTTCTACAACACGGTACATGGAGATTGGTTGATGGTCTACTGAGAGTCTTTCAGCTATCTTATTTTAACTATTCTCCATAAAGCAATCTGGTTTTGTGTTTTTTCTTAGCTAAAAGTTTTCTCTAGTTTTTAGTTTTTTTCTTTTAGGTGGAGGGGGCTCTGTCTCGATTAGTTTACCTATTAGAGAGCTCCTCCTTAGACAAATATCTCTAATTACATCCCTTGTCTTGTAATGTTTCCCTTTATTAATTTATTCAGGCAGTGTATTTTGTAGTTGTGTATCATGTATGTATATTAATTGTTTTATTTTAAGTTAGGTAATGTATATTGTATTCTTGGATGTAGTTAGATATATTTGTCAATGAAAAACTGAAACTGTGTCACATTCGATTTTGAATCGAATCTCGATCGGCCTTCGCCTTCTGCCCTTTTCTTCTTCTTTTCTTGGTATATTTTGATGGACGATGTTTTGAAGCTGAACTCAAAGAAAAAGGGAAAGAACGGCGAAGAAAAGGGAAAGAACGGCAAAGAATCCGAAGAAGGATAAAGGTATGACGCTTTTCATTGACTCACATTCTTTCATTTAGGTACACAGCAAGCAGGAAACATAGTCGTAGAAGCATCAACAGAAGAGAAGCAGTATTTGTTGCTAAAAGTTTTACACAAACACCTAAAGCAAAGTTAACGGCTGATTTCAATCTTTGACGAGAATTGTTTGAAATGAAATTGTTAGTTATTCTATAGTTATCATAATTCCAAATGCCAAAACCCAATGGAATAATGCACATCAATGTATTCATCATTAGAAACTAGACTAACTAGTTTACAATAAATTGATGGCCATTTGAGAAGTAACAAGCAACGTTTACAAGCTCATATCAAAGTGAATATAGGAAATATTTTGTTAAACCCGGTTAAACCTATGTGCTTCTTCTTGTGTAATCTTCACTATAGAATTTTCGTTCAAAACTCAGAAACCTTTAGCACTCATCAGATCCAAGTTTCTTATAGAAATACATGTAGTTACACTTTTGTTTCTTTTTGTATTTTCAGGTAGAATTCGCATCGGTATACGCTATTAGAAGTATCGGTATTAGAAGGACGCTGCAGTGAAGAGTTGGAGCTGGACTTACCGTATATTTGTATTGGTTTAAAGTGCAGATGACTTGCTGGTTGATCAAGATAGAAGAATATTGCAATGAAGAGCTTGAACTGGACTTACCTATATTTCTATTGATTTTAAGTGCAGATAGAGCTTGAACGTTTCTTAAATAGATATTGTGCACAATGTTTGAAAGATTCAGTAATTGCAGTAACTGCCACGCCAAGAAGCTGTCTTTTTACTGCTTACCTCATTTTACCAGCAATTGCATTTCTATGGTGCTCTCGTAGGATGAGAAGCACCCAAAGAAGAGCATTGTAATTCCGCAGACAATGTCTCATGGAAGATTTACCCAGCTTTCCTAGGAATTTTGCTCTTTTTCCCAACATTTTTTTATCCTAGGAATCCTAGGAAAGCTAGGTTCCCAGCTTTCCCAGCTTTTCTAGGAAATTTCCCAGATTTCCACAGAAAATTTTACCCAGCTTTCCTAGGAATTTGCTCTTTTCCCCACCTTTTTTTTATCCTAGGAATCCTAGGATTATTCCCCATAAATTACCTAGAAAAATCCTAGGTATTTCCCAATTTTTTTGGTACGGAACTTCCGATAACCTTTTATTGAAAAGCATCTACCTGTTGGTAGTCATCTGGGGTGCATTCAATGCACTTAGGCCGGAAGATCTTCGGCGTGGAAAAGAAATTTTGTCGGCCTATTGGCGTAAAAATCTGATAGAAACAATAGAAATTGTAATTGAAACATGAAAATAAAGATTGAAACATTGGAATTTGTAGCAACTGTAACAATTGAAATGAATTGAATTGAAAAGATATATTGTTTCCTGGCATAAAAAACTTTGTTACTGGCGCAGCCTTCAGCGTGGAGTTTACATGGAATGCACCCTGGGTAGTCATTAGGCCTAAAATTACAGTACAAACTAAAAGGGACAAGATACCTACGGTGATGTTTTTTCTAATGGTGTTTTTTCTTATTTCTAATGGTGATGTTTCTCAAAATCCTGTCTTGTTCTAATGGTTATATTTTCAATAAGATTTCACTTGTAAAAAGCGTAAAAACGTTCTAAAATTTAGTAAAGAGTTCGCAAAATCAAGGTCCGCGCTTTAGAATTTTGCCCTATAGGAGAATTCTAAAACGCGGACCACATTTCGCGGACCCGGAAGTCATGTCTCTCGAGAAGGTCCGCGGGGTCCGCGTGGTCCGCGTTTTGACGCCCATCTTGAAGATATTCGTACAGTTTTAAGAAGATTACGTGAAAATGGTGTAAAACTGAAACCGACAAAATGCGAATTGTTTCGAAATCAAGTCAAGTACTTAGGACATATCGTTTCGATTAAAGGGTATAACATCGACTCTTCAAACGTCAAAGCAATTACATCTTTGAAAGAATGCAAACCTAAAACTGTTGGTGATATTCGTCGAATTATTGGCCTTTTAAATTACTATCGAAAATACATTGCCAATTTCTCACAAAAAGCAGCTCCATTATTTGATCTACTAAAACAGTCTGACAATGAGAAAGCCAAGAAATTGAATGACAAGAAATTTCGAGCTCAGCGAAACCAAAAAAATCATCGTCAACCATCATCAAATCATGANATGCACTTAGGCCGGAAGATCTTCGGCGTGGAAAAGAAATTTTGTCGGCCTATTGGCGTAAAAATCTGATAGAAACAATAGAAATTGTAATTGAAACATGAAAATAAAGATTGAAACATTGGAATTTGTAGCAACTGTAACAATTGAAATGAATTGAATTGAAAAGATATATTGTTTCCTGGCATAAAAAACTTTGTTACTGGCGCAGCCTTCAGCGTGGAGTTTACATGGAATGCACCCTGGGTAGTCATTAGGCCTAAAATTACAGTACAAACTAAAAGGGACAAGATACCTACGGTGATGTTTTTTCTAATGGTGTTTTTTCTTATTTCTAATGGTGATGTTTCTCAAAATCCTGTCTTGTTCTAATGGTTATATTTTCAATAAGATTTCACTTGTAAAAAGCGTAAAAACGTTCTAAAATTTAGTAAAGAGTTCGCAAAATCAAGGTCCGCGCTTTAGAATTTTGCCCTATAGGAGAATTCTAAAACGCGGACCACATTTCGCGGACCCGGAAGTCATGTCTCTCGAGAAGGTCCGCAGGGTCCGCGTTATAGACCTGGCCCCCTGACTGGTCCTAACATTTAATAGGCCAATTGAAAATTTTTCAAAATGGTAGACATTGATCATGTGACCAAGTTATTTTCGAAACGTTGTTGGGTGGAAAACAAAAAAGTAAGTTTAATTTTGCCCAGATGATCATAGATCATAGATAATACGGCATTCGATAGCTCTTAATGAGAGCTTTCAGATGATATCTAATCTTATTCATTATTTATGACATCGGTAATTTTTATTTTTATGACATCATCAAAGTTTATGACTAATATAACCTATGATAACTGTCATAGATAAAATATTATGAACAACTCAAAAAAACCCAAAAGCCCGTATTAGTACCAACACTCGTAAATGTACTTTTGTACTAATAGTTAGATTTTCACTGTTAACTCCAATTATTCCTCACTTTTTTGCATGGAAACCACAACCAGTGAAACCCACATATATCATGAATTTCTCAGTATAACCTTTATTTGTTCCAAAATAAATCAGTAGCTCCATTCACATACTGTAACTATATAAATCTGACAAACATTTTCGAAAATGTGGAGCTTACTTGGAAGCAATTTACAATTTTTGTTTTTAATTTTGAATATTTCTAAAATTGTATATCTTCTGCTTACCGTACTCCAATATTTTCACTTTCAGTCGAGAACAATAAAGACCCATTGCAAAAGATAAATCAGCTGTTAGAAGCAAAGGACGAATCCGCCGCAAGAGAAGTAAGAAAAGTTAAACTATTTTTGGAGAGCGTCCATCTCTAACATGTGAAGCTGAATTCACACTTGAAGCGTCATTCTGGACGCATTTCGTAAGGCAATGAGGCGCGTCAATGTGACAACATTGGATAAATTCAACTTTGACGCGCTTGACAAAGTGTGAATTCAGCTTAGGATAGATATTGCAACAATAATATTTGAGGGTTTGTATACCGGGTGACTCAAAAAAGTGTCCCCCTGTTTGAAAAATCACTGCAGAAAAATTACTCGCGCTATAATCGTCAAAATTGATTTTTCTGATAGCTTAAAGATTGTAGTATTTGTTGTTTTTTTTTGTAATTTAAAAAAAACCAGTCTCTTGGCAAAATAGAAAGTTTCAGAAAATTAGTTTTGAGGAACAGTCGGAAAATGGCCTAAAACTTATGATCAAAAGAAGTTCGAAACAAGAGAAATGCAACTTGTTAGTTTCACTTGTTTTGATAATCCTTTCAATTCAAGAAGCAATTTAGAACAATAAATGAGTTACTAATTATCAAAAGCGTTTCCATCTGCGCCAATACACCTTCTGCATCGTGAGATCATTGCATCAAATATTCCGGATCATCTCAGCTGGGATCGCGTGGCAAGCTCTGGTTACTGCACGCTGCAGTTCATCTAAAATTTTGAGGCTGCTTTTCTGTCGTTACATGCCAAATCTGTGCTATAGTTTCTTTTCATCCAAAAATTACAATGAAATCAACTTAGTGATTTAGAAAACTGCAAGATTTGATCATGCGTTTTAGGCCATTTTCCGACTGTTCTGCAAAAACAATTTTCTGAAACATTCGACTTTGCCAAGAGACTGATTTTTTGAGAATTACCAAAATAACACAAAAAATACTACATTCTTTGAGCTATCAGAAAAATCAATTTTGGTGATTATAGTGCGAGTACTTTTTCTGCAGTGATTTTTCAAACAGGGGGACACTTTTTTGAGTCACCCGGTAGATTGCTACATTGTTGGCTTGGCACTTATTTTGTGGGCCCTTTTTGCCATTATTGTTGCTCCCCCAGCGGAAATAGGACCCGCGTTAGAGGGTTTTTGATGAAAGTCTGACCATGGACTTCAGAAAGTAGCGCCAGTTAAGGGTTGGCATTAAATTATGGGCAATAATGCACCTTCAAACTGTTTTGCTCCTACACGTTGTGATGAGAAGTATCACTGCGCAGGAGCAAAACAATTGGAACTTGTTTGAATAATGGCGGCATTCTGGCCTAACTGTGACAAAGGACGAACGAAGGAAAAGCGGCATTATCAAGCTGTTATCACAATCCCGTGTAAGAAAAAACAACACAAGGGGTAAGAATAAGATTTGGGTCATAATATAGGCCACATCAACTGTGCATTATTGCCTGTGGTTAAATTAGGCCGGCAAATAATGGGCAGCAAGGGAAACCACAGCTTTTGACAAAAATGCCCCCAGGTTTTGAACAGTACCTTTCATGAAAATACTGACTTTGCTGACAAGGAAGAGGCCAGACAAATGCACTTAGTTTGCATACATTAAATGCAAACAAATTTTGGACATTAATATTGTTGGACATTTGACAGTATTTTTTGAATAAATTTCCGTGATTTGTTATTCCGGAAAAATATTTTCAAAAAATTTAATTGTCCGAAATCGTTTTCGTTTAAAGTATTTTGTGAAGTCGAGCGTGTTAGGTAGAACAAAGCACGCAAATAGAACAAAGCTATGTCATATAGCCACCTCTATAGCCACTCTCCCTCTTGTCAGTTCTACATCACTTGACACAACTTTATCTAACTGCCAGTGGCGTAACGGAGGCACTCGGGGCCCTTAGGAACTTAGTGTGAGTGGGGGCCCTTTTACAGTGACCATGAAGCAGTCACGTTATATGGGCTATGAGAGAAGCGAAGAGAGCTCTTGGGGGGACTGTGGGGGTATCCCCCGGAAATGTGTTGAGACAACGCCTTTTAGAACCTGAGAAAACGCCCTGTACGTGGAAGAGACTGATTGTGGTGGCATAGGAATCCATGTGTGAACGTGATGTCAAACATCTTTTAAGTAAACTATGATTCATATCATATAGGCGCACATAGGTCAAAATGTGCTTGAATTAGATAACTTCAGAGAATACGGAAAATTTCTGAGCCACAAAACAGGGAACGCATGGTGTAAATAGACATAAAAGAAACTGTATCAACAAATTCTGCAAGATAGCAAAGGTTTTTGAGATGGGTTTGAAACTATGGTTTATAGACGCCTTTTTGCACATATAGCCACAAATCAGAGCATATGAAAAATATACTTTTGGGGCCCCTTTTGGTAGGGGGCCCTTAGTCCTCGAACTAAAGTGTCCTAAACTGCATTAACCAACCGCTAACTGCGTAATTTTACGGTATTTTCTATCTATATTTGAAAAGACTTTCCATTAATCTAAATGATAAAAACTCATTTTCATTAATTATAATGGAAATAGTTTTCATTCTCTTTCCATATGTATTCAACCTTTTTCTTTGCCAACAGATATTTGAAACGTTGATAAAGGAGAAATGCGAGAAGCCAGCATCAGCATTAAAAAAGAGGAAAATTCCGTGTCCTGTAAATGGTTGCGAGAAAAACATCATCGATTTAGCAAGACATTTAGGGCAAGTGCATCGATGGGATGAGATTACTGCAAGCACAGCACTCCGTAGCTTTGATCTGAGGAAGAAGCGGGATATCAAAATTGGAAGAAAGCGAAAAAATTATATACAAAAAAATTAGTATGCCCAATACGCACATGTGGAAAAGTTGTGTGCAGACTGGATAACCATTTGAAGCAGGTTGGTATTATTAATATCGTTATCAATTTATTTGAAGTAGGCATAAGTATAAAAAACATCTACTGTGTGTCCCAAAAAACTTTCACGAGCTAGATCGCACATAGCTTCCTGAAAGCAAATGTTATATACACAAACACGGTATCAGCATGTTCCTGAAGAGCTTAGCTATCTTTTGAGATGTTGCTTGGTCAGTTTAAGTTATGAGTACCCTCCAAAAACCAGTCTCGTAATACGGAAATTCATCCACTTATATGACTTTCTCCTTCCTTTTCCAGTCGTTTTTTGGAATATGTGAAAAAAGCCGAATTTCAAATTTGCGCGAAATTTGAAGAAGGAACACATGTCAATCATTTGGCATACAACAGATTTCACCAGACGACTTCAAATCTATCTGTATGTTAAGGTTTCACAAAATGTTGACTGGAAAAGGCTGGTGATTATTTCACTAAAAATGAGAAATGTAGGTTTCAATATTTTCTTTTAATCTGGTTTTTTGGACGGTAATCATAGCTTAAAGTGACCATGCAGCATCTCAAAAGATAGCCAAGCCTCTCTTTAACTAAACGGTTATAAAAGTATTTGTCAATAACCTTTGATTTCAGAGAGCTAGTAATGATCTTTATGATCTAGCTTGTGAAGTTTTTTTTGGGACACTAGGTATGCAGGCAAAAGCTAGCTCAGGTCTACTATCTAATACAGCAAACCTACAATTTGCCATTTTGTTTCAAAGATCTCCGTTATCAGCAATTGTATATTTCTTATGTTGATTGAGACCGCATTGTCTCTGACTAACATCGTATTGAAGTCTAATCTAATATATTTGTATGCTATCCGTATTGCCCGGATTGAACTTTATTGTTCAGTGTTCTATCGCAGAACATCCAAACTAGAGGACAGTAGTTGAACCAGGAAAAGATAAATTTCTTTACTAGTTGTTTTCGTTTCTCAGTATCATGAAAATTAGAAATTATTGAAAGAATGTAACTTTTGATCAGCCTCTTTTTTTACAAATGGACTTTACTTACTGATTAAAGCATAATTTTTTCCAAGCAACGTTTCTTCTGTACTCTAGTTTGTAGTTATTCTTCCGATATCTACAGAGACATTGTTACTTCTATCTCCACATACCATGGCATTTGTCCTCATTCACCTTCATACAGTTATTTGGAAACGATTCTGCAATTCTAAGGTCATCGATTTTAATGTTTTGATGACACTTAGTGGATCGTCTTCTGAAATCCCCAGACTTTTTTTCGAAAATGTCCGCAATAATGATTTAAAATTCCCATTTCCCTTTTAAGGTGCATCATCTCAAAGATCAAAGGTACTTAAAATCCTTGAAAAAAGAGGCGATTCCAGTGAAACAAAGTTCCAATGAAGAAACAGAAAGGAGCTGATTGCAGTGAAGACAGCGAAGATGATGGTGATAGTGTAATAAGTGTGTACAAGATTCCAGAAGAAAAAATTGTTCCAACTCCTGCAGAAGCCACCGTTTTTAGCGTGCGAAACTTCATGTTGCACAACTTACCATCATCAGTAGAGCAATAAGCGAAGAGAAGGAAAACGACAACGTCCTCAACCTGATAGATGCTGATCTCCTTAAGAATCGGTGGTTGGAAGACTTTAGGAAGAGCAAAAAGCCTGGCACTGTCAAGGCATACCTACACTCCCTTAGATTCTTCTCTAATTTTTTAAAGTTCCAAGAATCACTGATAAATGTTGAGCAGGAACGTTTGCTTGCTTTTGAGAACAGAATCCAGCTCTGGCTGAAATCTTTATCAAAATCTTTAAATCAGCGCAAGTGGGAGAAAAAAGACGAAGACCTTGGACGGCTTGCCACTCCAAGAGATTATCGGAGCTTTGACCAGTCAGAGCAAGTGAGAAGCGCTATAAAAGTGATATCATCCTTCATGGGATCAACCCCTAGTCTCCACAAACCAGACTATACTTGTGTCCGAGATTACTTATTATCAACAATAATAATGGATAATGCATCACGATCTGGTGCTGTTGCTGGGTTACGTGTACAGGATGTTTCGAAAGAAACCAAGAAGGGGGATACGATGGTTATGACGGTACTAGATCACAAAACACTGGATTCAACTGTACCAGCAATCTTAGGCGTGTCCTTGTTGACTTTGCAATACCTGGATATCTTTATCAGCAAAATGAGAGCCAGGATTGTAGAAATCACCGACAACACGTCTGATCATGTTTTTTTATCATTTATAAATGGGACGCCAATGAATTCCTCGAACGTGTCGGACCGTTTGGGCGCTTTTTGTAAACACTGATAAGAAAATCGTCAGTCAGTGTTGTACACAGAGATAATCTCCAGAAAAGGGGGCAGTTGGCAACGTTGATGAATCACATGGTGAAAACTGCTGAGAACGTATATTTCATTGCCTCAAAAAAAAAACATCGGCCAAAGCTAGCAGCTTCCTTAGAGGAGCCATGAGAAATGGAAGTGATGTCGCAAAGGAGGGAGAAAAAGAGAACGATGACAAAGAGGAAAGCGATGACCAATTACAGCAATTGTTCCCAAAAGCCTTCCAGTCAGGACAAATAAGAATGCGAGATGTCAGAGATCCGGCGGAAAAGAATCCAATGGAAGAATACGATACATGATAAGCAAAAACAAGAATAATGAAAAATGAAAAATTGAGTTTGCCTACAGAATGTGAAGAAAAGGAAACAAGGCTTCGCCGCATAGGAATAGCAATTGAAGAAAATGGAAATACCATGTCAGAACCAAAGGGGATGTGGAAGAGCGAGATAGTTGCGAAAGTCTAATCGACCATGACGATGAAATGTTGAAGACAAAGAAGACCAAATACCGATTCTCTTTTTCCGAAAAACATAACAAAGCAATAGCTAGTTTATTCAGAAAGGAAATAGAAACAGCAGAAACGATTTTATAAGACAATGTTGCGAAAAGGTTTGAAAAATATCCTATTTTGAAAGAACTCTGCGAAGAGCTAAATCCAAAGCAAATGAGTAAAAAAATTCGATCATTGAGGAAAGCATTCTGCCTGAAAAGAAAGAATAAGTAAATCTCAAACAAAGCAAATCTACGAACGTACGAACACAGAGGGATACAAAGACAACAAGTATGTAAATAGAGCATTCGTTTTAGAATGCTCACTACTTAGAAACTTGGGCATTAAATCATTCCACATAGGATATCATCCGATAAACTCACGCTCGAACAAGTGTAGGATCAAATTAAACGACAAAAGTAAATATATTTATACCAATTCACTTTTAGCAAAAAGAATTGGGTCAGTCCTACTTTCGAGTTATGTGATCCAAAATTCTATATTCTTGTACTGCTGATGCTGTTTATGGGATGGTTCCAATTTGGTTTGTAACATGCACGGTGCCCTTCGGCTGTTCAAGCATGTATTAGAATAGAGCATTCGTTTTAGAATGCTCGCTACTTAGAAACTTGGCAATCTGATTGGGCATTAAATCATTCCACATAGGATATCATCCGATAAACGCACGCTCCAACAGGTGTAGGATCAAATTAAACGACAAAACACATATATTTATACCGATTCACTTTTAGCAAAATGTATTGCCTTCGTCCTGCTTTTGAGCTACTTGATTCAAAGTTAAATATTTTTGTACTGTGATAGTGATGCTGTTTATGGGATGGTTCCAATTTGGTTCGTAATATGCACGATGCCCTTCGGCTGTTCAAGCATTTATTAGAATAGAGCATTCGTTTTAGAATGCTCGCTACTTAGAAACTTGGCAATCTGATTGGGCATTAAATCATTCCACATAGGATATCATCCGATAAACGCACGCTCCAACAGGTGTAGGATCAAATTAAACGACAAAACACATATATTTATACCACTTCAATGTTAGCAAAAAGAATTGTGTCAGTCCTACTTTTGAGTTACGTGATCTAAAATTTCATATATTTAAATTTTACTCTACTGTCAAATATCTCTTTTCTAATTAATAACTTAAAATTTTGAAAAATGAGTGTAAAGGAAGTAAGACAATTTTCTTAGGCCTATGCGAGGAGAGATTGCAATCAACGTCGCTAACTCACCCGTTTCTTTGCAACTTCCACAGGGACAGCAGCAGTTGGCGTAACATCATTTACATTAGAAGCCATCTTCGATTTACATTAGAAGCTGTAGTGATCGTACAGGGTAAAATGCAGAAGTTGAAAAAAATCTCCTTCCACAATACTTTTACGTTGGCTTGAAAACCTCGTATTCAAAAATCACCTCAGTTTCAAACATTTTACAACAAAGATAAATATTTGTTATTTTAAGAACGTTTTATAGGTCCACATGTTATAGGAAGGGAAGGAAAAATGCAAGATCGTGTATGCCAAAATCAGCGCGAGATCGCCTAAGAGACTTCATTCCAACCACTGCTTGAGTCTTTGGTGAACGATGGAGAGTCTACAGGTTTAGGCCATTTGTGTGATAAATAATCTGGTAAAGCAATTCATTTCCACGCAATCGTATTTGTCGAAGTTTTGTGAGGCTCAAGGATACTGAACAACAACCTTGCTTCGGTAAGTTTTAATTTTGTTATTCATGCTGTCAAACTAAACCAAAGACAAATCTGGTGCAAGACGTGCCTAGATATCATAAGCCTGGTGAAGCTTTGTTCCTAATGAAAGCCTTGGTCCCATTAAGTACCGAAATTCGTCCCTTTATAAAGCTACAAATATCGAAAGTTTTTGTAGCAAAGACTATTAATTTTATTTTGAAAACTTGGCCAGTGGGGGATGAAGTTAAATATGCAAAGTTTGCAAGACGTGCTTTTGTACCTTTCTGTCATCCCATTGTTCCGCCCATCGTGTCCTGCAACTTGCAAAAATGCCTTTATTACCAACTACTATACTGACGAGAGAAAAGTGTTTAAAAATACTGTAAATTTAGTTTTTGATGCAACGCAGTTGTCTTCACACAAACTTTTGACGTCACAAGGACCTGGCTCACTGCGCAAAATTACCGCCACTTTTCAAAGCAAAGTGGAGGCTGTTCAACCCCATTTTCTGAAGAAATGAGAGTCTAAATTCGGAAATAAAGTACACCATCATAATCAGCGATGTTTATTGCATAATGTAGGACAATAACAATTTTCGCGTCATATTCACTTTAAGAGAAGGTTATCAAACTGAAGATCACATTGAAACATTAAAGACAAGGGTTTCCACTGCAAGGTCCAGTAGTATGCTAGCCTGCGCCACAGACCATAACGAGGAGGAGTTATGGTCTGTGCGCTGGAGTCACTTTTGTTGTCCTAGTTTCACAGATGTCTTTTGAAATCTGTTATTCCATGGTTATTCAAATAATGATATTGGCTTGTCTAGCTCTTTGTTTGTTTAATTTGTTTATACTGAAGTCTTTGGGACAACAAAAATGAGTCCATCCCACAGACCATAACTCCCTCGGGTTATGGTCTGTGACGCAGGCTAGTAGTATGCTAGCTTACACACATTTATTCCTAACAAACGCCTTTGTTAATGCATTCAATAGTTCGGTGTTCTAAAATGCAAAAGTCAACAAGTCTCTTGTTAAAGCTATTGACATAGTAGTTGGAGACTTAAAAGATGATGTGAGAGAGAAGTTGCTCACAAGATTCCAAATGATCCACCCAAGACCATGGGGTTGCATTCAGCTTTACCACTAGTTGTTGGAGGAAAGTATGACTTGACGTCAAATATTAAAACAACATATGGTCTAGCAAATGGTGCAGAATGTACAGTTACAAAGATTGATTACAGAGTTACCAATTCTACTAGGCCTAACATCATTTGGGTCAAATTCACGGAAGAAAGAATAGGACAGAACCATAGATCAGAATTCAGGGCATTGAGAACAAAAGAGATAGACTTCGTGGACACCAATTTTTTAAGTTAAAAAGCAATTTGTCATAGCCAGGTCTAGTCAATTTAAGTTCATGCGTCATCAGTTTCCACTTAGACAAGCAGCTGCAAAGCCATTCATCGATGTCAAGGTGATACAATGCAGAATCTAGTTGTCAGTTTTGCATCAAGACCAAGAGATGACATACACTATGTTGGTCTCAGTAGAGTTGTAAATATGAATGGATTGTTCATAGAAACTCTTAACGAAGGAAAAATATCTGTCAGTGAAAAGGTCAAGCAAGAAATGAACCGACTGAGGCTGTCATCTAAATATATTCCATCTGTGCAATCCTTTTACAACTTGTCAGCAAGTTTGAAAGTCATTTTTCATAATGTACAGTCGTTGTCACTTCACAAATATGATATCTTTCATGACTCTACTAGCCGGTAAATACAGCAAAGCTCCGGCTCCGAAAATATTTCCGAAAATATTCTTGTTGACCGTCAAACTCCCAGCCTTCGTGTTTCTGTCGTTTTGCTTGCACCGCCGCGCCGTCTGCTATGAATGCGAATATAATGACTACAACATCAACAACTCTGTTCGGTTGGGACAGACGAAACAGCAATGGCGGATGTTGTGGAGAAAAAGAGCTGCGAGGAGTGAGTGATTCTCTCTATTTTGTTAATGACATGTGTGACCTTTCAAAATTATTTGTTATTAGGAGAAACAGTTTGTATCTTCCACATAATTGACTGTCTAAAGTTTATCAAAAATTTATGCTGGTCTAAAATCCAGAAGTTGCCAGTCCCAGAGAGAGATTTAGGCCACTTAGGCCCTAAAACTTTACAAGTTTTTGGAAGAAGCTTTACTAGAGATCAAATATCGTTTTATGTTTATTACAATATCTGAGGTTTTATTTTAAAATACTAAATCTTCTGAGAAGAAGAAATAATTTTAGGTATGTATGTATTAAAGACCAATAGTGTTAAGACCTACTAAAAATATCCTGAAAGGAACAAAACAACGAGAAATGGCTTGATTTCGTGTTGCATTTTCAGGAAACACTACCAGAANGGAAAAAGTTGAAGAAAAAGGGGTAAAGTAAGAACTTTTACTGCCAAATTTTACACCTTCGAATCACAGTGCATTTTTACTTTATTGCAACTCTTGCAGTGACGAGAAACAACTCTGTCAATGATCCACTATCATGAAAGATTTTTTTTATATAAATAACATAAACTACAGTACAATGCTCTGACCCAATTATAGCCGGAAAAGACCATTGGTCATCTAGTCCCCACTATGAATGACCATTACGATGAATATGAACAATAAATCTATTAATTAGACAATCACAATAAAACTACACAACACTAAAGTACAAGCGCCCCCGGCCATAGAACCACCACCACCCTGCAGAACACTGCAAACCATCATCATCATCATTAACAAAAAGCTAACTTTTACAGGAGTACAGTATAGATTAACAAACAAACTTTAACTCAGGCACCATCCAAAAGAGCCCCAGCAGCGAGCGGAACCCGAATCCCACAACGGCCGTGAGATCCCGACGACCCCAAGGAGCCCAGTCCCCCGGGAATACAACAAATTTTTTGTTTCTCAACATTTCGACATCATGGTTTGATAAAATACCAATTTTTTCTTGCACAATCGATGAACAAAAACACTTCGAAAGACTCCCAAGCCAACAAAAGCCCACAACCGTCGCAGGACCCAAGCCCCACCTGTCAAACTCCTCAAACGACACCCAGCCCGCAGCACGCCACAAGGCAGCGGCAGCCCCACGGCCAAAACCACAGCCCCATTCCACATAGCCCCCTGGCGCACTTTACGCTACCTTACAACAATCTCTCACGCTACCCTACATACGAAAAGAAGTTGCTGCTACTGTTGGTATTTAGTCGAACCACTAGACCTCTCAATGAACAGCATGATTGATTCTAAGATTATTCTGTTCGCGATTATAGTGAGCTGAGGGCTACCGAAGAGAAGCAACTCATACAATGCTTTTGAGTCCATATTTGTAAGATCGAGTCCGGGGATTTCAGAAAGCCGACCAAGGACATCACAACGCATCACACCAAACCAATGGAAGTGCAGGAGAAAACGGGGGTTATCTTCGTTGCCCATGCCACATAAGCATAGTTGGCTGACAGAGTCGAAGTTATGACGGAATCTGTGTTCATTAAGTGCATTAAACTCCACGCAAAGTTTCATCAAGCGCTTGATACCTACAATATCGCGAATACCATATATATAGATCTTTTCGAGGGTCGTATGCATAGTAGCTTGCTCTTGAACTATTCAAGAGATCTGGTGTTTTTTATATTATCAGCCAGTAGATTCCATTCAAACAGTGTGTTTTGAAAGTAAGTATTCGTAAACAGAGCTGTTCTTCCGACATTTTGGTCGTAAGCACGAGAGTTTCGGAGATTGTAAGATATCTGGCACTCACATGGAATTTTAGCAAACAAAGGATCAGGAGAACGCGCCAATCTTAAATAGTAAAAGTGGGTCAGCCTCCTATACCGTCTTCTGCTATAAAGATCTTCCCAACCTAATTCGTCTTATAACCTTCGCCTACTTGTACTTCTCCAAGTTCCCGTAACAGCTAGAGCCGCAGAGTACTGGGTCTGTTCAAGTTTTTTAGTTGAATCCAATTTCATATCAGGATCGTACTTGTGATATATTATGTCACCATAGTCGAGATGAGGCCTTACATAAAGCTTGTAGACTTGATTTAAGTACTTCCCTCGAGACATATCTAGAAATTTGACGAATAATGCCAATACCACGCCTCGCTTTAAGAATTGCCTCTTTTATATGACTTCGGTAATTTAGCTTTGAGTCAAGAACAGCTCCAAGGTGCTTATGCTCACGCACTTTTACTATCTCATCATTCCCCAGTTTTAATGAAGGATGTTGTGGCCTTAACCTTTTGGCGGAGAGGATAACCTCTTCTGTTTTGTCAGCATTAAGCTGTGTCTTCCATTGCCATGCCGATAATCGTGCCTTTCCTATGTCCCTATTCAGCACCTCCGCAGTCACAGCTTCATATTTACAATAGAAAATAGGGATGTATCATCAGCAAATACCTTGACATCGCAATTTATATTATCAACAAAGTCATTGATATAGAACAAAAGAACAGAGGACCCAAGACAGAACCCTGTGGAGCACCAGCAGAAATGTAAAATGTTACTCTATTGCGAACTTTTGCCATTCAGTACAACTCGCTGCTTGCGATCAGTTAGGAAGCTTTGAATGAGGGCGAAGAGACTGCCAGATATTCCACTACAGATTGAAACATGAAAGATCGAAAAAGTTTACAAAAATTGAGCAAAATAAAAAATAGTAATTATTAAAGTAAGAACTTTTACTACCAAATTTCCACTTTCAAATCAAAGTGCATTTTTACTTTACTGCAACTCTTGCAGTGATGAGAAACAATTCTGCTATTTTTCTGTCATGATAAGTAGAGCAAAAGTGTTCGAAGACAAGTAAATAGAAAAATTGGTACTATTTATATAGCCTGGTGTGGTAGGCAGGCTGGTATTGGCAATAATGAGAGCGAAATTTGTAACTGGAAGCACCCTCCTCCCCCCTAATAACTGTAAATTTCAGTAGTAAATTTTATAGAATAGGTATATTGTTGTTGATCATTTTAAAAAGGCAAAAGTAAAATTTAAAACAAGATAGCAGAAGTTATCCTTTAGAAGGATGTTTTTTAAAATTTCTTTGTTGACGCTTTGACGCTAGTGGATGTAAATATCAATTGCGTATTTTTCAATTTATGATATAGATCATTATTCATAAGCAATCCCTTTTTTAGATAATACATTTTTGAAAAATCCTCATCAACACAAATACAGAAATAAAACCAAATTCATTTAGACAGGAGGGCGTATACCCATGCAATCGCGAGCGTGCTATCTGCCCCGCGCTTGCAAGTATCTCAAACAATCTCAATGGGAACTTTCCTGCCTTACAAATATAAATTGACTTAAGCCATTCTAGTTCTTTTGAGATTAAGTGAAATTATAAATTGACGATGAATTGAAAATTAATCCAGTATGTACAAAGCGTACATCGCGCATGCACCATCAAGTAGGGTAAGACGGGGCGGGGTAAAGTGTTTTATTTTTTAGGTTTTCGCACAACCAACATTTTATTATGTAGAAAATATGAAATCTGATTATGTCAGAGTGACATTATGGACTTTGCTGAAATATTGATGCATGTTTTTCTTGTCTATTTACGTTTCCACGCATCAGCGTGTTTTTACTGGCAGTCGGGGGGTGGATCCAGACATTTGAATGACCGATGCAAATGAGGGGGTCTGGGGGCGAAGCCCCCAGGAAAAGTTTTTGTGACCACGCCCTTCAAACTCTCGTCTCGAAAAACATGGGCAACGCCCTTTTCACAATTTTTGGGGCAGGAAGACCTTCCTTTGAAGGTTGTATATTTCATGTGCTAGGAAATGGACATTTACCTCGGATCAGAGCTATTCAAGCAGCTGGCTTTCGATTTGTTGTTTACATCTTGGCCCAGACAGGCCAAATTTCGTTGTTTGCTGATTTGGTGTTTCCAGAATAGTAATAGATCCCGTCCCTTGGGTCCCGTCCATGGATTGCTTTATTCAGTCAACCACATTTTGGCCCTCTAACACTTAGCAGGGCCGCTATTAGATATAATCATTTTGCACCATCCATTTTGAAGAAGCATTTAGGTGCACTGCACTTTTCATTTAGACGAGAGACAACCAAACAGCGAGCAGCGAACAACNATGTGCTAGGAAATGGACATTTACCTCGGATCAGAGCTATTCAAGCAGCTGGCTTTCGATTTGTTGTTTACATCTTGGCCCAGACAGGCCAAATTTCGTTGTTTGCTGATTTGGTGTTTCCAGAATAGTAATAGATCCCGTCCCTTGGGTCCCGTCCATGGATTGCTTTATTCAGTCAACCACATTTTGGCCCTCTAACACTTAGCAGGGCCGCTATTAGATATAATCATTTTGCACCATCCATTTTGAAGAAGCATTTAGGTGCACTGCACTTTTCATTTAGACGAGAGACAACCAAACAGCGAGCAGCAAACAACAATAATAGAAGAGGCCAAGCTATTGCTCAATAGTAACCTTTGGACTGCATCCGTTCACCAGTCCAAAACGCTGATTTTTCTCCACTCAGAGGTCTGGGGACCGATGCATTTTGGCTATCTTTTGTTGAGAAGAAAAGAGCTGTCAAAGCTGCTATGATTGACACCGATGCACTCTTCAAAATGGTTACGCAATATTCTCCTGTTTATGCGTTGGGTTCTGTTGTTGCCTTTGTCGAGACGCGCGTCACACATTATTTCAATAGAAGATTAAAATAATTAATTGGGCGGCCGTAGTTGTTTTGTGGAAACTTTTAGACCAGGTTAATTTTGAGGTAAATACCACCTTAATGCGAAGAAATTGCGATGGTTATTTTCAAGTATCCACACATGTGGGGATTCAGAAAAGTGATGGTGAACGGTGATCTGCTGGGGTCTTGGGGGTGAAAACGGGGGTTAAACAGTGAGCACACAGACACTATGCCTCTGCGGAGGAGAAAATTGCCTATTTTCTTCTGTATACCATAGAATTGATATTTTGTGCTTGATAAAAGTGGTTATGATCATATTTAGTACATTCAGATGAAAACAATGCTATTTCCTAATTTAAAAGGGTCACGTGGCCACGTTTTACCCTTTACCATATATGGAAATTTTGCTTTTTTGTTGTTCTACGGAAGAAAAATAAAGTTATTAAACAAAGCTGTCAATTAACAACAGAGTCAAACGATTTCTTATTATTTCCTTGGGAGTTTTGACGCTAACTTGGCGATTTTTGACACAACAGAATTGCTGACTCATCATATAATTGAATATCTAGTCATCAAAACTACTATCTTTGTCACTCTCTTCTTCTTCAAAACAAACATCATCAACTACTTGTATCAAAAGCTCGTCAATTTTATTTGGAAAAGCCTTTCAATCTATCCTACTGCCAAAGTCAGAATGCCATCCATACTCAGTAAGATCAGGCAATAAATCAGGCAGTTATACCCTTCTCTTGAATCAGAAAAGCTCCAAATTCGTGCAACAATATTCGATCACACAATGTGCAGCTTCAAAGCTGATCCTTTGATTGGTGATTCAGGTATTTCCTGTCGAATAAGTGCTTCCTCGCTTCATTCACTTTCTTTTGACGACCACGACACAAAAGACATGCATATTCTTCAAGCTCATCGATTGTGCCCTCCTCCATTTCCCAGTACACCCTAGTGAAAATCTAAAAATTACCTTCAAATACTGAAAGTACTTCTGTTTTCAGAACTGTACATATCAATTGAAGATGCATCGTCCAGCAGTCAGGAGGAGGCACACACTAAATTTGCCCCTTGGCTTCCATCATGCACTTGAAGCGTTATCCAAAATTGAAGTTTAACATCTGCTTCTCTTCAGGTCTGTTGGGACTCACTGCCAAAATATTAACGAGATAGCTCAACAGACGACATTGGTCCGTACCTAAAATCCGACGCAAGTTAAAATTGTAAACAAGACGAACACAACTCCATTTTATGTGCTTTCATTCAACTCTCCACCTCCTCACCTCACACACCCTTTTTTCTTTCAATACAAAAACCCAATTAAAACAAATTTGCATTATAATGTTGCTCAAAATAAAGACTCAAAGTTCAGAGTTCTTCTGTTCATTCATTTAAATTCCTTCGCAGAGGCGATATCGTTCTCAAGTTCTATCAAGGTCATACAGATATTTTTGTCATTTTGTTGAACAAAATAGAAAGGCAACACCAGGTGTATCTCGACTTCGGTTCCAGTTTATATAGGAAATGAATGAATCTTGGGCAAGTAGAGAGGAACTCCGAAACGAAGTGGCGTTTATTTGGATCTCATGCGTTCGCGGCAAATGACTATGTTTCGTCTTTTGTTAAAGTGACTACTGTATGTTTTGGCTACACGTACGATCTTCATCTTGCAGTGGCGGCCAAGCATCTAAATAATCAATGTTGTAGTAGCACAAACCAAAAGTTGCATGTGTAACCACAAGAAGCCCTTTTTATCACAAAACGTACGCAACAAATATTGACTTGATGGAACTTTTCTCAACATGTCCCCAAATGTCATGTGTAGCCAGGTTTTCGTGCCCTTTTCGACTCAGCCAACCACACAAACTTCCCCAGGACGAGGGGCTAACTGTTGAAATATGCGGTTGGTCGCGGGGCAAGAGCACAAAAGCCTGGCTACACGTGGTATCTTATTGAGGGAATTTCGTGAAAGTTTCAATCAAGTTAAGGTTCTGCAACATTGTCACATGCATTTTGTGACAAATTTGTTCTGTGGCTGCACGTGACCATTTTGTTTCTTTGACTGCTACATCAATCTTTTCTGAGATGCTCGGTGCAGAATTTGCTGATTTCTCTTCAGAGACGTTTAAACCCCCTCTGAAAAGACACAAGTAGAGTCTGAATGCAGGCTATGGTCGTCAAAAGAAAGTGAATGAAGCGAGGAAGCACTTATTCGACAGGAAGAACCTGATTCAGAAAATACCTGAATCACCAATCAAAGAATCTGCTTTAAAGCTGCACATTGTGTGATCGAATGTTGTTGCACGAATTTGGAGCTGTGCTGATTTGAGAGAAGGGTATAACTGCCTGATTTATTGCCTGATCTTACTGAGTATGGATGGCATTCTGAACTTGGCAGTACAATAGATTGAAAAGCCTTTTCCAAATAAAATTGATGAGCTTTTGATACAAGTAGTTGATGACGTTTGTTTTGAAGAAGATAATGACGAAGATAGTAGTTTTGATGACTAGATATTCAATTATATGATGAGTCAGCAATTCTGTTGTGTCAAAAATCGCCAAGTTAGCGTCAAAACTCACAAGGAAATAATAAGAAATCGTTTGACTCTGTTGCTAATGGACAGATTTGTTTAATAACTTTATATTTCTTCCGTAGAACAACAAAAAAGCAAAATTTCCATATATGGTAAAGGGTAACACGTGGTCACATGACCCTTTAATTTAGGAAATAGCACTGTTTTCAACTGGATGTACCAAAGATGATCATAATTACTTTTATCAAACACAAAATATCATTTCTATGGTATACAGAAGAAAATAGGCAATTTTCTCCTCCGCAGAGGCATAGTGTATGTGTTCTCACTGTTTAACCCCCGTTTTCACCCCCAAGACCCCAGCAGATCACCGTCCACCATCACTTTTCTGAATTCCCACATGTGTTGGTACTTGAAAATAACCATCCCAATTTCTTCGCATTAAGGTGGTACTTACCTCAAAATTAACCTGGTCTATTTATTCTTTTGGATAATGGGTCGAATTGTCGGCTATGGCTTTTGTATCTGAGTCACGAGGTTGCTACGTAGAAGCAGTGGCAACAGAGAGAAAGGAGAAAAAGCTAGTGTTTGGCAAGACAGGAATTGCAGGATGTGATAGTAAACTTCTCTTACCACATAAAAGCTGTGGCAAATGGAATAACAGTTTATGGTACCTGTACGACAGACCTGAAATGATTTGATTCTGATAAAAATTCTGGTGCACAGACTTCTGGATTGTCAATCTTGTGAGAATGACCGATGCATTTGCATCTGTTGCATCGGTCTGGATCCGCCCCTGTGTCGGGCAGTTCCTTTTACCCCGTAAAACCGGCTAAAGTGAAATAACAAACTGAAGGTCGCTTCAGCGCCTGGAGAAAGTGGGTGATTTGGGTGATTTGGGTGAACGAGGTATTTTAGTACTGAAAGAGAAGGAGAGAGTCAAAGAGGAAACAATAAATGTCTGGAGAACCTGGAGAAAGTGGGTGATTTGGGTGAACGAGGTATTTTAGTACTGAAACA
>REGM01000018.1:213202-229885 GCA_004194415.1 Aurelia aurita
CCAAAGACTACGCTCTCGTTTTAGCGCCATGCCCCTCGAAAGAAACTTGCGCCCTCTCATTGGAGCCTCCCTGTTATTGCCTTTGCCTTGCCATATGATTTGCGTCACAGCTAAGGCACGCTTTTATCTTGCATTTCAATAAGTTTCTATGAGCCTTTACAACATCAAACTATGTAATCTAAAGTGTAAAATGCGGAGCATTGGAGGTTAAGGAGCCTTTGATTTTCTATTCATATGCAACTCAGAACAGACTTCCCCCCTCACTCAATAACCTTGTAAGGCCCTCATTTTTCCTCCTCTAGAGCCTACGATATCTTAGCTGGAAAAAGAAAGCGATCTATGCAAACCTACCCTTTTTTTTGCTCCTTCTTTCAAAAAGGAACTGAAAGTAAGATCAAACTCCAATGTACTAATGGTCCGTTAATGAGGGTATGTGTAAGGATCATTCCCTTGGGCGTAGAAGCTTGGATGAAAAAGCAACTTCCCCAGCCCCCATTTTGCAAACCAAACAAATAACCCTATTACGCACAGATTAAGACTTTGGAGCAAATGTTGGTAATGCTATTTTCCATGGTAGAGACGCAGTTTTAGGGGAGTTCTAGTTACCGCGCCGAGAGGGATGACAAAGGGAAGAGAAAAGGTTTCGGGTCATTCCTATGACGCATCTTAGTATATAGATAGCATATCTTGTATTTATTGTAAATTAGTATAAGTTTTTAGCATGGCCCCCTGTAAATCAGTTTTCTAACTGAGGGGCTACCATGGGTAAAAAAGATAGAATCAAATCAAAATCAAGAAATTCGAGGCTAGAGTCGTTATTTTGGTCTGCTGCTTCTGTCGATTCACGCGATTCGCCAGGTAAGGGATTTTTTCCAATAAAATAAGAATCCTTTCCTTTAGCCTTTTTTACATGCACTCTCTCGATGCGTCATTAAGTGACTGAAGTGCTTGTAGAAATGCACCTCTGTCCATGGGTAGTGTGGACACAGTTCGTGTCGATCGTGCCCACAATTCATGGCCTAACTGTGACTAAAGGAATAAATGTACTTCTTAACCTTGCTTGTCTTCATTTCATCGGTATCTTTCCTCTCCTGCTTTGCTTCCTTGCTTCGATCGTTTGCTGTGGGCTTAAATTTCAAATGTTACCGCGCTCCGGAAGTTATGGCCTGAGAACTAGTTCCCAGGCGACGCAGCCTTCGAACGACTCATCCTGAAAATAGAAAAATGAATGGAAGGGCAATCGACCGCAAATCCCATCGAGAGCTTTCGTTGACACCGCAAAACATTTTGCTGTGGGGGCGCTGTGGATAACAGTCAATTTTGAATAATAGCTGCCAGGAGTCTTGCGTCATCTTCAGGGGGTAATGCTGTGAATAAAAATGCTTTTCAAAAATAGCGTGAGAGGAGGACAAATGGCAGAACGTAACAAATACCTTGTGTTGGAGAGTTCTTTTGACAGTATTTAGGTCGTATAGACCTCCTGAATATTTCAACTTCTTGTTCGTTATTTTATGCAAAGAAAGATGTGTGTACAATAGCTACAAAGCCCTACCTCAAGACCGCGGTTCGGCATCAACAAAGAGCCAACCTCACAAAAAAGCGCCAACCGAGATTACAATGAGAGAGTGGCTTCGATTGATTGAATCAAAGTTGGAGGAAGGGCAAATTTTGACGTTCTGGGAGACTTCTGGCAGATTGTGATCGCGAAAAGAAGCACCTAATTATTTTTAGGTTGATGGCCTAATTGAATCAGAAGAGGTCTCAATCTTTCAACTGAAAAGAAGGGCAAACGAGAAAGAACCAACACTTGAAGTGCAAGATTCGCCCATACCCGATATTAAACACGAAGTTGATATGTACAATAGGAGGGGAAGGGGTCAGCAAGATCTTGGACATGGATGCCTATTTGTGCTTATCTGACCAGATTTTTTAAACCTATATTTGTAGGAGGGGTACTTCGGGGGGGGGGGTCCCAAAAACCGCAATACCGCACGAAAATGTCACCAAATACCGCAATACCGCACGAAAAAATAGCAAAATACCGCAAACGGTAGAAAACTAAGGAAAGCGATGCTGGCAATACTGTATACTGGTTTTGCAATTTGATTCCATCTTAAATGCACCTTTCTCCTTCTGAATCTATAGTTAGATCTATTGCATCGTAGTAAGATGCATTATAGACCAAAGAAAGGGTAGAAAATAGTCCCATTGATGTGCTTGTAGCAAACTGCATTGACGGTAGCCTGTGTTCCAGACCCCTTTGGAACACAGGCTACATTGACGGTAGGAATTACACAAATTATACATAGATGGAACGGCTCTTACTCGGGACTCGGGTTTTTATATCACTGTCGTCATTCCATAAAACACTTACAAAGATTTTGATTCAGTTCTGCTGATATCGAAGCATCTAGAGAGAGACTGACCTGGATGACTATTATTCCTCTCACACGTTGATTGGACAATCAATTCATCATAATTATTCCTCAAGCGTGCAGAAGCGCCGGGAGGGGGGGCAAGGGGGCGGTCGCCCCCCTAATGTTCTCCAGGACCGATTTTCTAATTCTTCTAATTCCAGTATAAAATTTTCAGGGGGGGGGGGGGTAAGGCAGATGATATTGGCAATTATGTCAATTACTGCCGCACGAATCGTTACTAACAGCTCTTACGATACATCGTCTCTTCCTTTGATTGGAAGGCTAGGGTGGTTAACTATAAAAGAAATGATCGAATTTGAAATTGCAACTATGGTTTACAAGTCTCTCCATGGATTAGCTCCTGAATATATGCAGCTAATGTTTACAAAATTGTCGGAAAACAATTCACGGTCTCTCCGTAATACCGACACGGATCTTAGAATACCGCGCTTTGCAACCTCTTACGGGCAACGTAGTTTCTCATATCGAGGTGTGACTGTGTGGAATAAACTAAGCACAGAAATAAAAAATGCCCCTTCACTGGCTACTTTCAAAAATTTGCTGAAGCAAGCTTTGAAAAATCAAAGGGTGTGAAAGTTCTTTTACAACATCAAACCGTTTCTTTTCCTAATATTGTATATCAATTTTTGTTTTTCTTTGTTATTGAATTGTATATTAATTAGCTTAGGTTTTTAGACAGGGCACATTGTAAATCAGTTATTTCTTTTCATTACTGAATGTATTACCCTGTATAAATAATTAAAAATAAAAAAAAATCAAATGTATAAATATAGGTTGGTATAATCTTGCTGTCTTTGATGGCATTTTCCAGCGATCTGAAGGGTGCTGCCCTAAAACATTTTCAGGGGTCTTCGCCCCCAAACCCCCGTTCTGTCCACTTTCCGCGCTTGCACATCTCAACAACATAGCTTGAAAACGATCTGCTGTAGGCCCGTTTTTGCAGGTGATTAGTTCTGCTGAGCCTATCATGCCTCCTTTTTGTAAAAATTAACCATTACCTCTTCTGCTATAGTACTGGTCATGTGACACGGCGGAAAACCATTTCGAGAAGAGTAGGATACTTCAACCATCTCTTGCATGCAGTGGCGTGGCCACGGGGAGGGATAGGAATGACCACTTTTGTCAAAAGATGGTCCTCGAGATTCGTTCAAAAACGCGGAAAAAGTAGCTGGGTATAGGTAGGGAGGGTAAGAATTTTTCCAAGAAGTGCTGGAAAGTGACTAGGAGAGCCATTCTAAGCCAAAGTAAAGGTTTGCATTTTTAAAAATATTCCCACACGCATTATCACAGAATTTGTAAGGCTTCCATTTCGGGGTCAAGCAAACATTGGATTGTGAGAAGCGTTCTAAGACAAAGTATAAGATCTTTCCGCAAAAAATTTTCCCAAAGATGGTGATTCTTAGAAAACTGTTACAAAATTGTCAAAGTTTCCAATGGCATTGGTAAAGATGGAATGGAGATAGGGATTCTAGGCCAAAGAAAATGATGTTTAATCAAAAATCTTCCTGTGGATGCTAACTTTAAAAACAAATTTCACAAAATGGTCAAACATTTTATGGTAATACAGCAAACTTGGGATCGAGAGAAGCGTTCTAAGCCAAAGTAGAGAGCGTGTCCTAAAAACATTTTCGTGGGGGCTTTGCCCCCAGACCACCTCATTTTGATACCCCCCAGTTAATTTGTCCTGGCCTCGCCGCTGCTTGCATGTCTTGAATTCATTAAGAACCATGTGGAAGTTTTCCCTAAGTTTATCAAGCCTTACTTTTTATTGTGTATAGCCTGGTATAAAATTTGCAACAATTCTGTACAATTCAATTAACTGTCGCTTTCATGGAGATTAAAGAGCTCAAAATGCAACAAATAAATGTGTCAGCTTATGCTGAATGATTTTTAAATACGAGTACATTGCTGTGATGAAAGCTTAATGTCTAAAATGAAGAAACTAAAATTGGTTTCTGCACGTGGTGATAGGCCCGAAGTCTGACACAGATAACCTTTGATTTCTGAATTTGACAGAATCTGACAGACTGCCGACAATTCTAGTGGCCATGAGTGGCGTATTAGGTTGGTGACAGGAATTGTTGGCATTTTTCTAATTGCAAATTAATTAATTTTTATTTCAATCAGTGAAAAGGGAGTTGGTCTCATTTATAGCCAAAGTAGAGGGCGTGGCCCGGAAAATTTTTTTTGGGGCTTGGCCCCAGACCCCTCTTGTTTTGCCCCCCCCCAATAAAAAGTCCTGGCGGCGCCACTGCAAGCGTGATGGTATATCATCAACATTTGACACTTTGAACCAGGGCCGTTATTTTTTTTTTTTTATTATATTCAATTAAGAATTTACAATAAAAGATACTATTAACACTACTTACAACCTACTATACGATACTACAAGGACGATACCATAGAGAGCAAAAGGCTATGACAACTCCATGGCCATTACATAGAAAACTAATAGTTTGTTTCAAATTAGATTTCACATGAAAACGTCTGCGAATGGAACAATTTAGGTGATGTTGCATGAGCAATTTTACGTTATCGCAAATCTCATGTGATATCTAATTTGAGACAGACATTTAAAACTACATAAAATTACATAAAACTTCTACAATAACAACAAAAAAGGAAATATACGAGAAGGGACTTGGTGACGTGGTGGTTGTGTGGCGAAATGCCGTGTTTGAAATGATCTTAATCAAACCGACTAGTTCTTTGGGTGTAGCGCAGTGTTAACTCGATTATCTTTCTATTTAACTCATTAGTAAGGTCTTTTCGCCGTACAGTAAAAGTTGTGTTAGATCGTCATTCGAAAGGTTGGTATATCCAAATGGCTGTACTAATGCAAGGACTCCAGTGAGAAGATCTCGTCGTTGTACCCCAAAAGAAGAGCAGAGCAGCAAAAAGTGTTCCGTATCCTCGATACCATCGTTCGTAGGGCACATAGGATTTATAGTATCTCTAAAATTGTGTTTAAATTTATGAAAGTTTAACTTGCTGAGACCAACTCTCAATAGGGTAAGGTAGGATAAACCTAAGGGGTCATGAATTCCAAAAACTGATTTTGCAGGGGGGCGAATAATGGATAGCAGCTTTGTTTTAAAAATAGAAACTGACGGTGCAACTCTAATTTCAGGGTCAAGTTTATTCCATTCACTTAAGCAGTTTGGATAGAAGCTAGATTGGAATTTTTCTGTTCTTGCATATAATCGCCCAATCACATCCTGATTGCGAAAAGAGTACTGCGACTGATGAAGAGGTGGTATTGGAACTCTGGTATATTCCGGGGCTAAATTGCTTATAATCTTGTAGAACAAAACAAGGCGTCTGCTCCACCTTCGTAAGTTTAGTGATTCCCACCCAAGCTCGGTGTACAACTTTTCTCGCGATGATCCCCTCCATGTTCCCGTCACAGCTAGTGCAGCCGAATACTGAACAGATTCTAGTTTTTCCATTAAATTTGATAAGGTGATATTCTGACTGAATTCACATATTTTTTCCGGGTTGTGGTAAATCACGTCCCCATAGTCAAGATGGGGTCGCACATTGAGTTTGTATAATTCATTTAGGGTATGCCTGGGAAGATAACTAGAGAGATATTTCAACATACCTATACCCTTCCTTGTTTTAGAGATAGCTGCTTTGAAAATAAGCAGAAAAAGACAATTTTTTGTCAAGGACAATGCTTAAATGTTTATGTTCATCTACATTCTTCACCGGTGTGTCATTAAAGAGGATCACTGGATTATCAATATCACCTTTTCGCCTTGAAAATCTTAAGTCAACAGCTTGCTTTTGCGGATCAAGATTAAAAGACATTCTCCAATCACAAGCCCACTGTTCTATCCGTTCCAAGTCATGGTTCATGTCGTTGGCAGCTATATTGGAGTCTTCAACTACTGTGAACAGTGACGTATCATCAGCAAAAAGCTTAACATTGCACTTCAAGTTTGCAGTTAGATCATTTATATACACAAGAAAAAATAAGGGTCCTAAAATAGAACCCTGGGGTACTCCTGCTGCAATATCTCCCCAGTTGGAACTCTGTCCATTCAGAACAGTCCGTTGTTTTCGGTCCTTAAGGAAACTTTGGATAAGAGAAAGAAGTTGACCTGAAACACCACAGCGTTTTGGTTTATAGACTAGACCATCATGCCATACCCTGTCAAATGCTTTAGAAATATCAAGATATACCGAGCGAACGTCGAGAGGGGGATTACAATCGAAGGCTTGGAAAATCGTGTGAGTTATCGAAATCAGCTGGTTAATAGTTGAATCACCAGGACGAAATCCAGATTGATTTGGATTTAGTAGATCACAGGAAACAAAATTGGAGTATAAAGAAACGCACATGAGAACCGTTTACTTGATATCAAGCAGGAAAGGGAGGGGTGCAAGCTCAACATTTGCCGACCAGTAGGCGTGGCCCATGGGCGTTATCCACTGCAGTTGTGCTTCTACGGAGGAAACATTTATATAGCTCTTTCAATACCTCCTATATACATTTGATCCTCCGCAGAAGCATACAAGCTTTATTATTATTATTACTATTATTAAATTCTTTAAAGTTGGTTTAAAATAATAGCTCTAATATGAACTAATTAAGACCAACTATTTACAACAACAAAAAATACAATTTATAAATATAAACGTAAATACCCTATTCACAAAATCAGCCACAAGAATAAACATCGAGTGTTCATTATTTAAATATTTTACAACGGCAATTCTCTCCATTCCATTTTTTTATGCGTGTCTTGAAGGAACAGACGGAGGTGGCAATTTTTGTGACATTTGTTAGGGAATTCCATAATATGCTGCCACGAAAAGATAAACTATCGTTGCCATAAGTATTTGTCTTAGTTTGAGGCAACATCAACAGATTCTTTGATCTTAAATTATAATTATTTTCCTTTTCCTGGAACATATCCCACAAAAAAGAAGATTTTGTTGTATTAAGCTGCTATAAACTTCGAGCATTAACTTTTGCAAGTTTTTATTATGAATAGTGCACTCATTTGCCCTCTGCAACAACTCTTCAAAAGAGGATGTATAATCGTTGAAGAGAATTCGAAGTGCTCTCTTATGGGTGCGATTTAAATCATTATTGGCAAACTTTCCGCAAAACATCCATATCAACGGACAGTAATTAAACTGAGACATTGCTGCGGCTGCGGCGCTCCGACATAGAAGCACACCTGCGGTGTCTAACCACCCATGGTAATAGCCAAATTTCAATTCATTACAAGGCGTCAAGCTGATCTGATTTACAGCTTGATCATCCCTTGAGTTTGGCTTCTGAGATATTGAATTTTTATGCCAATGGATTGTGTTTGGGTCAAGGGCGTCGCCAGGGGGTGGACTGGGGTATGTCCACCCAAACTTTCTCAAGACAGTTGTTATTCATAAGCAAAAACGGTGTAAAAAGGCTGGGTATACCACGTATACTTTTCAGAACTTGGTTCCATACTGAGTCCACCTCGCTTTTCTACATCTGGTGATGCCCCTGGTTTGGGTGGATTGAGTATGAGAGAAGAGAAAGAAGGTTGCTCCGGGGCATGCCCCGAATAAAATTTTCACCACCACGCCCTACACAATGCTGCGAAAGGCCATTACCTCTTAAAATGTATGCTGTGATGTCAAGTGTTTTTTGTTCACTTTCTTTTAAGTTGGTAATTACATGGTAACTATATTAAAAGCTAATTAAAACAAACTATCAAAACATTGTTATGAAACAACAATGGAATCTTGTTGAGTAACAGTAATACTAAAAGAATAAATGGAATGCGTAGATGCACATTAGATTTCCTGCTGTTATTTCATATAGCCCATCTGTGCTATAAATGGTTTGCAGATGCGGCACAAGCTTGAGGTGATTTATGTGGGGATGGAGTAGGATATGGTGTCTAATCCAAATGCTACAGTGTTTGGTTTATTTCTAGTGAAATTGAGGCCACTATGGTTATAAGGTGATTCATTTATGTTGAAGATGTTTCCCATGAAACTTGGGTCGTCGTGATGAATAGTTTTGCAAATTTCTGTTGCAAGTTGCTATCGATTTCTTGTGTGAATGCTAACCGCATTGTCTATAAGTAGCAATTGTTCAAAACTAGATGAAAAATCATTACAGGCTATTCGCAATGCTCTTTCGTGAATTTTATTAATATGTTTATTGTTTTTCCTACTGCAATACATCAATACTAAGGGACAGTAATTGAAAAGTATCATAACAAAAATTTTCATTGAGAGTTTTCTCTTATATTCATTCAAATAAGGTGCTATTCTTGCTAGAGCACTTATATGTGCTGATGTGAAATTGTCATTTGGTCTAAAAGCAGAAATTTTGATGATTTTTTTTCAAACAAACGAATAGTAAAGGGGGAAAATTGACGAGAGCGAGGCAAAGAGAGAATTTTGAAAAAAAAACAGACTTTGTTTTGCTATCAATTTCTTCCAAAAAGACCCCAAGTTAAAGTTAAGCTTAGAGACATAAAGGTCAGGTCTATTCTTCTCTGAATGCAAGGACTTTACTTGCAATAGCCGAGCTTATTTACTCCAGAAATGTATTTATGGCAGTGCAAGGGAATTGAGCGGGAGAAGGTGCATGTCTTTACAACTTAGACTGACTGACAAATGTCAAGATTTGCTTTTGTTAGATGGATTACTTTATATCTGGATTGCCCTTTCTCGATTTGCCGACTGAGGTTTGGTCAGGGGTATCCTGGGTACCATAGGTTAGGGGGAAAATGTGCACGTCTTTACAACTTAGACTGACTGACAAATGTCGAGAGTTGTTTGTGTGGGGAATCCTGTAGCTCAGGCCGCTCTGATTTATTCCGCGATTTAATTCCGCACACACCAATGCAAAAACTCTCTCAAAAAAGATGGACCGTCTAGGGACTGAAGCCTCGTAGAAAAAAACCTCCAAAAAATGCACGTCTGATTTCGTTAAGGTTACTGTAACCCTTCAGACAGCGATTAAGAAACTCTACTTTTCACGGCCGTTCCTTAAACTATACCAAACAAAATTATGTGTTATTCGAAGCAGAATAAAACGTAGAATACCATAAAAATATAACCAGTTGATTAAATAAAAACGCAAATGATTTATTCCAGATTTTAGTCGAAATCGACCACCCTTGCGAAAAAATCTACCATGACTATCTATTTACCAAAGACTTAAGGTCCTGAACAACAAAAGTGTGTCACGAATTTTTAATAAAACGTACTGTCTTGAAATAGTGCAATTTTAAATTAATGTTAATGTCTGAAATGTCTTTTTTAACTTTCAAACCCTTATAAAAGTCGGACCTGTGGATCTATCATAAATCACTGACACCCTTTGGTAGTTATATGCTTCGTGACCCTGTTTGCCAAGTGTCAAGCGATTTTATTGGCCCGTTAGGTACACCAAGACTTTTTAGTACCCACCAGTACCCCGGAATCTTGTTTCGAGAAATCAGGCTTTTATCAAATTGAAGCAGAAATCCCGGGAAAAACGATTATGGTTTAAAGTGCAAACATAAAGCCGCAGGTCGAGCAATAAAGCTTTAGCGCGGTCTTGATCAATTGTTAGATCAGTAAAATAGCAGCACGAGATGTTATGAATATAGCTGCTAGGTCAAGTTGGTTTACTTTAATCTCCTGATGTGTATTCCTGCAATTTGTTAGAAATATGATTGCTTCTTTTAAAATGCTCAAATTTCCAAGTAATTGTGGTTATTTCTGGAAGTGAGTTGGTTAAAACGGTACTCAAATACTTAAACCATCAGATTATGATGAAAACGAAAAATCGAGAATTTTTTGTCTGAAGGGTTACAGTAACCTTAAGCCTTGACGATAAAAAACCCCTAAAAACTCCTCTACAATTCTCCAACAGCAAAATTAAAAGTCCTTAATTAACCCTAATACAAAAACAAATTTACCAGAATTGGCAAGTTCTTCGCCCGATTAGCAACTTAATTAAGGTTACAGCATGTGAAAATTCAGCGATCTTTTTGGCAGCGTGCTCATTTGCATTCCTCCCTCGTCCCATATTATGTCCCTTAAACTCACTTAGCCCAGCCTTGGCCCACTTGAATAGACCAAGGCTAAGGCCTTAATGTCTAATTTCCGACACGCTCCCCCTGTTAAAGTGTAAAGCAGCTTTAACATAAGTTCCGTTTGGTCAAAAAACTCCTCATAGACAGCGGTGTCCTTTAATTCGTGTTCGTGTTCGTGTTTGCCTGATTTTAAATTCCAGTCCTTTTATAATGTCAGTTATAACTCTCCCTTTCCTGTACTGTGCTTTGTCCTTGACGTCCTCTTTAAGTAATACAACCTCCGCCATCTTTAGAAAGTCTACTTTGCTTTTTTCTCTCCCTCTTGCACGGAATTCTCCTTTTTATCTTCTTTCGTTTGTTCTTTCCCTTCCTTGGCTTTTCCCTTCCTTTAGTAAAATAAGGGAAAAGCCAAGGAAGAGAAAGAACATAAGGTTTAATATAAAAGTTTTACATTGTTCCTTCTGATTTCTCTTCCTCCTTGGTGTCAGAGGTATTTCATGAAAGTTCTCTTTTGCTGAACAATCGTTAGATTTTCCTTCTTCACGTATCACAGGTTGATGTGGAACAAAATGTATATTTGTTCCTGTTGACTCTGTTGGCACTGGCTCTAGGATGCCTTCCTTCAATTGATCCTGCATTGTTTGATGGTTCTCTAACTCACCCTTTGTTGAAGCGAGAATAAAATTTTTTCTGGCTCCTGTGTCGATGATACTGCTTTTCGTGACAATACCCAACCCAACAAGGTTAGTTCAGCTCCTGGATCCTTGTCAGGATTGTATCCAAGGATCCCAGGTTGGTTTGATTTTATCCTTTGGTAATCAACAAACCCCAGAATCAAATGAACCGGCAATTTGTCATCACTTGTTTCCTCGTCGCTGAACATTAGCCTTCGCAAATGATGGTTTTTCTTTTTGATCTCCTGTATTTTTTGATTTGGAACAAGTGTTAAGATCTCTTTCTCTCCGTTGATGCAGTCTAAGTTGATTTTGACATCTTCAAAGGCATTGGATGTAATTGTGATATTATAAATTTTCACTCGTTTTGTCACAGTCCCGTACATCTGCTCAATTGTTTTCGTCTCACTTCGCTTTGGCTTCAGCCTTGAATCCGTTATCAGCTTTGTGCACAATATATGAACTACCTGCCCCACTGTCAAGTAGAATACGAGCGTTAATCCCATTCACCTTAGCTACGACGACTGGATGCAGTGCTGAAAAATTGTTGACCGCTCTTAGGGCCTTTTCAACTGTAATATTTTCATTTGGTTTCTCAGCTGGTTGTATGGGCGATATAATAACATCACATAGTGAAGTGTGGTGTCTGCTACCACATTTTAAGCATCCCTTTGAACGGCATTTTGCTGCAGGATGCCCAAATCCTGTACAATTAAAGCATAGCTTGCTTTTCCTCAAGATATCTCTCCTCGTTGCGATATCCAGTACCTTGTTGCAATTTATTCCTTTATGATTACTCAAGCCGCAATAAACACATCCCCAGACTTTTCTTTGCTGCCCTGATTGATTTGCAAGTAACAATTTCTCGCCATCCCTTCTCCATTCTTGCATAGTCTCCTTTGGTTTTGCCTTTTCAAAACTCTCTGCTAGCAAGGGGTTTCTATCCACATACTTGTGTAAATTCTCGGTGAGCTCTTCAAGGCCCCATTCCTCCCATTGATCATCTCTTTGAATTATCAACTCGCGAACCGGTCCCAATTTGTCCATAAGTGAGTAAACATAACTCTGGGCGCCTTCGATTTTCTTCATGGTCTTAAGTGTCCTCGTTATCCTTGCTAGCTTATCGTAAAATTCGTGCACGTCTCGAAGCTTGTATCCTTGGTGAATGGCTTGAAGCCCCTCTAATTCCTTGATCAATGATTTGTGCACCTTGATATCTTTCCCATAGTTAGCTTCGAGAATGTGTTTCGCCTCACAGTACCCTTCCACCGTATGTGGTAAGCCTAAAATATCTTCCCGTGGTTTTCCTCTCACCAGCTCTAACAAATAATTGAATTTGCTGATTTCTGCTATAGCAGAACCGTCGACCTCGATAGAAGATTGATTCCAAAATCTAAGCCAATCTTTATAATCGCCGTTAGAAGGCGTGATTGTATACTTTTGTAACTTCACTGCTTGCGGCTTAGCTTTCTCTTCTTCCCAGGGAGCGCCGAAGGCGCGGGAGGGGAAACGCGCTAATGTTCGAAAATTCAGGTTCGATGCAGATTTCGAAAACGAGGCAAGGAAATGTGCGAGCAAAACTGGCAGCGATGGTGTGTGATAGTCAGTACGATGGAAGGAAGGATCACATAAAGTTGAACAGATACGGTTCTTTATAAAAGAAAGTGAGGAAAGAGGTATCATGGCATATTGGAACTTAATATGAGCATCATTAGCTAACTTTGTCATCACATCTTACTCGCATTGGCCGAAATATATGCAAACTTGATTGGATGGGCCTAGCCTAGGATGATAATAATGCTCCTCGACAAGCTTTGGTTCTTGAATGTCAGAGCTGATCTGTTGATGTCCAAATGAGAGATGATGGGGAGCGATGATAGCCAGGTCTAATTAATTATCTACTGAGTGAGCAGAAACATAGACATCATGGGTTTAAACATCAACAAGACGACTATTATTGACTGAAAAAGGGTAAATCTGGAAAATACTCAACTATGTTACCCTGGTTTTTGCACAACTGCCAGCCATCACAAAATGAGGAAAATCAAGTTTGAAACGATTTATATGCATGGACCTGCATTTGAGGATTTCATGTACCAATTTTTTCCAAATAAATGCTAGGATGGGGTAGTTTGATGTAAGAAACTGAAACTAATTTTGTTAGAGGCCTATGACAAAAAAGGAGATTAATTTTTGTTGGTGCCTTGAGGCCTAAGCTGTCAGATCTCCCCCTACTAAATTCAGGAGCAAAAGGATTCAATCTTCAGTGTTCATTAAAATCAAGACTTCTACTAGGCCACCAAGGAGGCAGATTTTCAGTGAAGTTATATTGTTGTTGAAGTTAATAACTTTATGTACCAATAATTTTTTGGAAACACTTACCTTTTCTAAACTTGTTTGGCCTACCAACTACCCATTCCCCCTCCCCTCCTCAAAATCACAACGTATTTTTTGGCAGCTTGTTGAGAGAAAATTAACTAGCAGCAACTGCAGACAGTCTGATCATGTTGATATGTATTTAATGTTCTGAAGGCCGTACTGTATGTCATCAAGCTAAACATTGCCTGCCAAAAGTCCTTGGAACACTTAGGCCATTTCTTGAGAATGAGACACTTCTTCACAATTCTATCCGTAGAGATTAGTTGAGGCACCCCCTCCCCCCCAAACAATGTTGATTTGCAAGGTTATTGTCCTAGCATTCCATCAGAGTCACAAATCATCCTGTCATCCTCATTTTATCGTCACAGAACAACATTGTTCTAAGGAGGGGAGGGGGAAATCACAAAAGAAGGCAAAATTAGCTGAGGTGTTCCAAGACTTTTGGCAGGCATTGTAGCTTTCCTCTCCCTCTGATAACTGTCTTTTGTTGGAGGTCTCCTACAATAGGCCCTTTCAACCTACCCCCAACACGCATTCTTATGGACTTGGTGTTTACCTTGTGTGGTGTTACAGACTTCAGGAGATAGAGATAATTACAATAAATACAAACATTTTCTGATGTTGATTTTGAGTATCAAATGGCAATGATCTGGTCTATACCATACAGTTTGTTATTTCTTAGCTACTTCTAATTTTTAATTGTTTTGTCTGTAAAAGGTGGAATATATTTTTCCTCTTCTGTGCAAATTAGTATTTGACATTGAATTAAATAGAGTTTTGCTCGCAACAAATACTGATCTGTTCCCTGATATAGTATGAAGTTAATTGTTTTCATAGATTCTTGCTTTACTTTCAACAATCAATAATTACATAAATTAATTCAAAGTCAGTTAGTTTACAGTCTTGATTTGAACATTCTGACATGCGGAATGTTTGGTTTCTTTGCAATAGTTGCGCAATATGTTCTTGCAGAGCATTGAGCTGAGTGCTAAATAAAGTTTGACAGCTCATGAAAGCCAAATCTGACATGGCTTCAAAACCAAGCCAACATTGTTTTTCTCTTACCATGTTGTGATTCTGGAAATGAATGAAAATTAAAAGATGTATTTAAGTCATTGTATTGTGAAGGTACTTATTCTAAACCCTTCCTCTCAAACAGAAATTTTATGGTATAGAGCAGTTTAGATCACACCATGTGATGAGCTGTTCTATTAACTAAACCAATCTTTTACTGATATGTAGCCTATGAGTAGACCCATTATCCAAAAGATCATGGTATCTTGTTACCTATACATTGTAAATTGCACTGCTTACAACTGCAAATCGGCTATATCTTAAGTTGTATTTTGGCCTGTAATACGAAAAACCAAGATTGCTTCCCTAAAATAAATTCTACAAAANGAGCAGTTTAGATCACACCAGGTGATGAGCTGTTGTATTAAACTAAACCAATCTTTTACTGATATGTACAGTAGCCTATGAGTAGACCCATTATCCAAAAGATCACAGTATCTTGTTACCTATACATTGTAAATTGCACTGCTCACAACTGCAAATCAGCGATATCTTAAGTTGTATTTTGGCCTGTAATACGAAAAACCAAGATTGCTTCCCTAAAATAAATTCTATGATCAAACCTGTCATCACTATCAAAATACAGCGTTTTGTTTGAAAAAGTTAAAACGGGCAGGCCACCTGTTGAAGGCACACACCAGTGAGCCAGGGGGGTACATAACATTGTTGGTACGGGTATGTGTCGCCCATATGGGTGGGATTTTGGTCCGGGGGGGTACTCGTATATTTTTGCATATGGGGACGTGCCACTGAACAGGGTATCGTCTTCAGACTCCGGGACAGGGTATCACTTTTTATCTCTGGCTCCATGACAGGGTCGTACTTTTGTTGGTTGGCTCCGTGACCAGGTGACAATGCATAAAACTAAAAATTTTTATTAAGAAAATTGCGTTTTCTGATAGATTTGAATTCAATTTTTTGTCAGGCTTAACCAACGATCGGTCACCTGAACTGTTAAATATTCATGGAAACCAGATTTGTGCATAATGCATGGCTTGTTAAACCATCGCGACTGGGTGATTGTCTTCAAGAAACTCCAGGACAGGGTGTCATTTTCTCAACTTAACTCCAGGACAGGGTATCATTTTTTAACATTTGACTCCGGAACAGGGTGCCTTTACAAATTTCCTAGAGGCACGTCCCCGTATGTTGTAAAGTCAAGTACCCCCCCCCCAGGGATTTTGGCCGTTGAATTCTCTCAACATGGGTATCATTTTCAATGACAATCCCATATAGGTGGGTGGGAAGTCAAATAAATTCTTAAACATGGGTCCACTAAATCGATTTTCATACAAGTGGGTCTTAAATTTCCGAAATTTAGTATCAGTTTTCACATTATATATCCTTTCCTCTTCTGCACTACAAAAAACTGTTCTTACTACTATTTCAATTAATAATTAGGCCCAGAAATTCGTTCATAATGTGGATGGGGCTTACAATTACCAATAATATAGGGTATGTGTGTAAATCCTGGCAATTATAAGTGGGTGGGTTGGCAAAATCTCGGCGGCACACCCACGTCCAGTCATAAGTCATGCACCCCCCCCCCCCCCGCGCCAGTGAGATACTGTCGAACAAAAATAAACGAATTTAACGATTTCAACCTCCCTGTCCATTTGAAGCGATATCTCTGTTATGTTCTAATATGTTACAAAGATTTTTGCAGGACAGCTTCCAAGGTAGTTGCTCCCTATGAAAATGTGTAAAAAAGCAACTAGGTTGATTTTTATTTTGAGAAAATTGGATGCCGCCGCGGCGAAGCTCTGCTCAGCTCTTTGATTAGGCCCACCACGACAGCAGACAAATGCATTCTTCTCGGGTAAATTGTGGTCCGATTGCTCTAATATCATGCAAAAACAAGGAAAGGTCTACCGGGAAGAGTTCTAAAGTAAAAAACTGAATTTACCAAGTATTTTTCTCCAGATTTCAGCTCCCTTTCCAGTTCAGCACTTGCATTTCAACCACTTCGCTCGAATCGGGAAAAAATTGAAACTCGAGCGCGGCCTCGATCGCATGCGCATCTATGCTCATACACGCAAATCAATGACAGTTTCCCCTCCCGCGCCTTCGGCGCTCCCTGGT
>REGM01000018.1:230116-248685 GCA_004194415.1 Aurelia aurita
CCCCCCACTTGAATCATGAACTATAGCTCTTAGCTGGAAGGAGATGGAATACTGAAACTTACCGACTTTTACTAAAATTTAATTGGCTATCAAATTTTAAATGTTTCATTGTCATAAATGTAGTCACGTGACGAGAACAATCCCTTATTTGGAGAGTGGTAACAAAGAAAATCACAAAAACCTTAATAATTCCTTTGTTTCACATCTAATTGTAACAAAATTGGTACCAATCGATTGATCTTTGAAAGAGCTTTCATTTGATATATATTTTGTTCATATTTGCTTACATCAGCAAAAAATAATGTCTATGACGTCACTCATATTGATGACGTCATATTTATAATGAATAATGATAATTTTTCAAAAATTTGCTTTTGATGGATAGATTATAACATTTTCTTTATATTTTTCTTATTTTTCAAAGTCGTAATCATTAAAATCCAAAATTATTAGCGCTTTCCTATTTTCAGTACTGAAGCTTATGTCTGACCACTTGCCACTTTTTGGTTGCCTAGCAACGAAGCACGTGATCAATTACAACCAAATTCTGTAATTACCCTTTTAATATACATAGGTAATGTTCTTGCAAGTTGCAGCATCATAGGAGTTATAGTTATGGAGATAAACAGGGGGGGCTATAATGGCCCCCCCCCCCCTGGGAGAAAACATCAAAAAAGTTGCCCGGGTAAAATAGGGTTAAGAAACCTTCAGAACAGACCTAAAATCACGACCAAATTTTCATGCCTTGCAGCTATGACTTCAACACGTGTTATCCTCATGGGAGAATGAAATCATCCGGAATAATGCTGTTATGCTCCCAGGATGACACTTTCATCCTCCCAAAGGGATAAAATATGCCAAAGCATGTAAAAGCCATTGCTGTAAGGCAGAAATATTTGGAAAATTAGCTCGTGGTTTTAAGGGTGTGTTTGATTGGTACCAATTCTGAAAACGGCAGACTTGGTAGACTCGGAATTCGCGTTTGATTGACTCCAAAATTCTGAAAACGGTAGGTTTGGTAGGTTTGGAAGGCCTTCTGAACCTTCTGCTCCAAAAGTCAGAAGGCTTGGCAGACTTTGGAGAGAATATCATTTCATTAGCAAAACCTTGGTGGTGAATCCGAAACCTGCTGTTTTGAAGATTTTTGTGTTTGATTGGGAAATATATTTCCGTCTCTGCGAAGTCTACTGTTTTCAGAATTTGGCAGGTTTGGAATTACCAATCAAACACACCCTAAGTCTGTTTTGATGGTTTCTTAAAGGGGCGTTCTCGAGAAAATCGCTGATAATTTCAGAACGGAGTGACCGATTTCAGTCAGGTAAATTTTAAAATCGATTTGAACATGTCCTCCATTAAACAATATATTTGCCAATATTATTGTCTGGATATCCAGGGAGGAGTGACCTTGCAAACGGCGATTGTTTTTTCTGACTCACCCGGTATATGACAAACTGTTGCGTTGTGCAAGCGAAAAGGGTTGCTAGTGAAATCATGAGTATATATCGAAAGAAGAAGGATCAATCTAAACATTAGCCTCGCAGATCTTATTTATCTAAAGTCTGTCTCAAATCAGATGTCACGTGAGATTTGCGATAACGCAAAATTACTCCTGCAAAACTCTTCAATTGTTTTTATTCGCGGACATTTTCATGTTACATCTAATTTGAGACAGACTTTAATTGAGAAGCTGATTAGTAGGCATAAAGCTCTCCCAAATGTTTGTAGCCCAAAATTGTTTTGGCCATAGAACTGCCATTTTATTGCAAAATACTGCAAACTAGGTATTATTCGAAAGAATTTAGCGAATGAAGCTTGAATCTTGTAAGGGTTGTGAAATTTTTGTGACTTAAGGGGCCTTTAGTCACTTGGGAATTTTAACAACTTTTTGGTTCACGAATTTTTCTTACCTCCTATATGTCATTCAAAGGCGCAGGTCTTCGCAAATGGTAATATGAAGTTAGGTTTTACAAAGAATGAATGTTTTGGCCGTTGCCTGCCACAGATTGCACTATGATCAGTGTTTTGCTCCAATACATTCTTAATAAGATTTGACGGAAAAACCTCAACCAGTCAGCTTCATTGCTCGCAGTTTCCGAACAAAATAACTCTTACGCTATTCTGCTTGCAGATTCTTAATCAGAAGACATTACGGTTTCACAAAATGCCAAATTTGGTTGCAAAATCAAGAAACGAAAACCTCAACTAATTTCCAAAGGAGCAAACCAAAATTGCATAACCCTTACAAGATTCCTGATCCACTCGCTAACGCTAAGCTCTTTCAATTGATACCAAAGTTGCAGAATTTTGCAATACAATTGGCAGTTATTTGGCCAAAAGCAATTTTTGGGCTACAAAATTTTTGGGAGTACTTCAGCTTCCAAATAAGATAGAATACGCCCGGCAGATGTTTGGATATATTCTTATTTCTTTCGATATACAGGGTATCCCAAAAAAATTGTTCGATGTTTTATTAAATATTGAAAAATAACGATAAAATGAACAGGATCTATGTTAATATACCCCTATTTCTAAGATCTTAAATTAGTTTTAGACACAAGAATCTTGCAAATCCGCTGAAAATTCAATGAATGTTGAGCTTTTAAAGATCAAGTTTGTGCGAAAGCTGCAACAAGAGACCCCAACGCGACTTGAGCTCCAAAATCGAAGTAAAGGAAGGTTATCCAATGCCATACCTCTCGTTAATATCAAAGCGAACCAAATAGGATTTCGAAAGTAATGTAATTCTTGTATCCATTGTCAAAATTTGCCTTTTCAACTTTGCTCAACAGAATTCCTCAAAGCATCCATATGCTTGACTTCATGTTCAATAGAGCTTAGTTATCGAAAATCCTTTCCAAATCTCATCTGGTTTGCTGTGAAATAAAGGAGAAACAAAACAAACGACAGCCCTATGCTACATTCACTACAAATGCTATGGAGAAGCCTCTATGGTTTCAGCTTTCACACAAACTTGAACTTAAAGAACATGTAGCTCCGTGAATAATCAGTGGATTTGCAAGATTCTGGTATTTAAAATTAATTTAAGATCTTAGGGAAGGATTGTCTTTCCATGGAGCCCGTTCATTATATCAATATTTTTTAATCTTTAATCAAACGTCAAACAATTTTTTGAGACACCATATATACTCATGGCTTCACTGAGCTACTACTTTTCGCTAGCACAACGCGACAGTTGGCCATATTGGTTTCAGGGCATCTTTTGTGGCTTCGTTTGTTTTGATTTGTTGCTTAAAACAATCCCATTTGTTTGGGATCGCTAATCAATTTGAAATGGCTTGTCAATCAAAAGCAACTGATGCTATTGTTACAAAATCTGTCCTGGTTTCTCCTGGTAGAATAAACACTTGCAGTCACGTCATCATATCAGTCAATAGGCTGTTTTAGCAACAGGACGTGAACGTCTTTGAAAACGCGGATGCTTCTGTATTTTTGGAGCATCCCATTTTTCCAGCCTTTCCTTCCTAGAAAGCTGCTCATAGATAGACATACGTCTTAAGAATAGTTTGTCATCTCGCATTTCTATCTCTTATAAATATGCTCACATAGTTTTTTGCTTCTCTTCTTAACGTTCTGTTTTTGCAAGTGCGACCTTCAAAAGTACACTTTTCAGGTTTTAGTTTCAAAATAGAACTTACGCAAAGTCTGTGAAGACTCACAAAAGTTTTGAAGTTGATTTCGTTTTGTAATTTATTTCCTTGAACAAAAGAATTATGCTGGCGTCTTCTCAACTGATGTCCTCTTGCTAAAACTGCCTAATAACGCAATAAGGCACGTACCACCGGTAACATGATAGAGAAGAGGAGGAAGAAACAGAGGAAGAAGAGGAGGAAGAAACAGAGAGGAAGAACAGTGATTGCTCAATTTATTCAAACAGAGCCCTATTCCTCAAAATTCAATTTCGTGATATTTGAGCCTGTAAAACTTTTCCAGACACCCGATAGACTTTGCAAATAGTCCATAATTGTCTCTCAGGGGTTAGATAGTCCATAATTGTCTCTCAGGGGTTACCACAGAGTTTGCATGTTGGCAAGAGCTGCAGACGAATCACTCGTACGTTATTTTGCATCTCGACTGCCTTGATACGAAACTCTGCACCAATCGCATACACATATTCATCTTCATGTGGGTGTACAGAATGCGGCTTTACGTTCTTTGGTCTTGATGTCGTGTCAGCACTGTTGTCCATGATGAATAGTGTTCCATTCGCACCAGCCCAGCCCCTTGCCAATGACTCAGTTCCGCTACTGGAAACAAAAGTGGTAAACATGATGTCTTGCCCTACTGCATAGTTATCCTTCTTATTCGACACACCTGTAATGTAATAATAACAATAAATAATTCCTTCATAATACACCACCTTGAAAAACGGCCGCCATTATAAATCTTTCCGAACTTCATTCTATGAAATTTTCGACTCCAGATTCAGCACTCAAAATATAGTCTAATAATATATATAGTCTCATAGAATATAGTCAGTAAGAGCACAGGTGACATTCGTCTTGCAACAAGCACAGTTGGCATTCGTCTTGCAACACATAATCAACGAATTTTTTCAAATAATTAATATATCAAATTAAAGCTGAAATTCTCCCGTTTCTTACGGTGTAATTTTATTCTGAGTTTGTTTGGTTTTGGAAGGCTGGTTGATCCACGAGAATGGGGGAATAGTTTGAAAAAAAGCGAATGCCACAGACGAATGTCACCTGTGCTCCTTCTTCGTGGATCAACCACCCTTCCAAAACCAAACAAACTCAGAATAAAATTACAACATAAGAAACGGGAGAATTTCAGCTTTAATTTGATATATTAATTATTTTGAAAAAATTCGTTGATTATGTGTTGCAAGACGAATGTCACCTGTGCTGTCAGTAAGGTATTGATTGCAAGGCACTATCTTGTACGCCTTCTGCGAATTGCCAAGAAAAATCTAAAAGAATCCCTTGAAAATTACCAAAATATAAAATCTTCAGAAATTTCCTTCCTCACAAATCTTGGAAATCCAATAGTATTTGAAAAATTCTTGAAATCTCGATAAAGTCTTAAAATCTTGAATATTTCATCAAAGTTCATAACGTCGTAAACCTCTTAAGGAGTGATGGAGTGGTTTACTCTTTGGTGATGTGCACCTCGGTCCAAGGGTGCTAGGACACCTATATTTACTTTGCTGTTATTTCTTTTTTTTCTTCTTTTAGTCTCTCATTGCTTTCAAACTCGGCCTGGCCCATGGGCTTTAAGAAACGCTGTGGTTGTTGCTCCTACAGCAGTTGTGTTCGTCCCTGTGCCCGGTTTTCCTTGTATCCCTGTGTCCTGCAAATGTACCTGACGACCTTCACAGGCACAGGGACACAGTAAGGAACAAAACTGCTGTAGGAACAACTTCCTTTTGGTCATTTGAAATTTGACTCCCTTGTACTTCTGTGTCCAACCTTGTGGCAGCAGTTGGCAGCTGGTTTGAAACCTTTCTTCTGCAAGGGCGCAAAAACACACATGAATGCAAGGGGGCCAAATTTCAAATGACCAAACCAAAAACGGTTCAGGCTCAGGCCAAACCGAGTTTGATGACAAACGAAAAGAGAAAACAACACTAAATAGCAAGAATTTTAAAATAGGTGTCCTAACTCCCTTGCTAGGTCAAAATAAGCAATAAGATACCTCGATAGGTTTTAGACCCTGTTGACTGCAGCTGCTTCCAGAAGCTGATGGTCACATCAAACAGCAGTGCGTACAGGCCCAAAGCAAGATCTTGTGCCTGTGGGTTATAATTCTTCTTAAACTCTCTGGCAAGTGCTTGGTTGACCTCCCTATAGACCCAGTCGCCAGTGTAAAGCCTGATCACATCTCCAAAGAACTGTTCTTCTGTGAATGTATGATGCATTGCATCAGCAGCTGCTTTGTCGAATCCATACAAGGCTTGATGCAATTGATCTTCAATTTTAGGCCAACTATGATCTTCATTCTTGAAGATTTGCCTCATTATGTCGATCAAGTGCACTTTAGGATGTTTTTCTTTACCCAACAGCGTATCCTTGTACAGAGCAATTTCGCGGATGAACAGGGGCAATTCTTCGGTGATCTTTTCGCCATCTTTTCGTGAAACTTTGTAGGGGATATCAGCAGAGAATCTTTTACTTCTTTCATACTGAATATTTTGCTGGATCAGCTGTTTGACTTCACTTCTTCCCCCCATTTTGTCGGCAATATCCACTGCACTACTTGATGGTGGCACTAGCTGATCTATGACAGGCTTTGTTTTTATCAGAGAATCGCATGTCTTCATTCCCAGGATTTTACTGACAGCATCCTTATTGTTCCAGTACACCGCTTGATGCAATATTCCCCAATGAGATCCTTCTGGTATACAGTTGACAAGGTATGGCTTGGTGTTCAGAAGTTGGTTCATTGTGCTCCATTCTGCATATTTTGATGGACCAATTTCTTTGCATCTTTGTTGTCCTCTTCGATGTTGAAAGGAGACATGTTCTGAAATTATTTTGAAGAGAAACATGTGAGCACTTAAAACCTCCAGAACGGGATGTGTAGAACTTTATCTCGCATGCCGGAGTTGTCGTATTTTCTTATAAGAAACTAATGATTTGGCCCAATACTGAAAGTTTCTTAAGATTCTTATTATTTGAGTACTCAGAGTTTTTTACAGCTTCAACAAACCAAGTGCAGCCAAATCACGTTTCGTTCTATTTTTTTATTTGCATTGTTTCAGTGAAATCAGATGTGTGAAAACTATTCATGAGTGCATCAAGTGCATCGAATTGCTTCATCATATCGGAGATGTTCTATGGTGTGAGTCTTTTGTTCTACAAAACATACCATTGATTGGAGGGGAGAGTGTGTGCAGGGACAAATCTGGAAAGAGGAAAGCTTTTGCAATTTACCCGTAACTGGTCGCTTCTTATAAAAATCAGATGTAGTTTTGAATCTCAAACGATGTCAAATTGATGCTTCAGTCATTGATAAGTGAATCATTTAGCTCAAGAATATGAACACAACCTTTTTGGGGTCATGGAATGTCTTTTAAGTGAGGAGAAGCTTAGTGGGCCCAGATAATATCTCCGACAGAAGCAGGGCCGTAGGAAGCATCTTGAACTTGGAGGGGCACAACACTTCGAGGGCACTTTTTTCAGTAAGCTAAAGGGGCATTTCCTGAAGCAAAAAGGGCACTTCTTTGTTTATTTCAAAATCTTGGGGGGCACGTGCCCTCAGTGCCCCCCCCCCGGTTCCTACGTCTCTGGACAGAAGTCACTAAAAATTGTTTGTGATTTTGAATCTGAATTAAGCGAATGTGTCTGGGTTATTGCTTAGGGCAATATGCATAATCGCTGAAATTCTTATTTTTTACATCTTACTTGTAGCGATTGTATCGATGTTTCAACGAAGGTCATTATTCATAGACCAGAAAATGAACCCAGCTACACATGTAAACAATTCTCGACGGGTATCTGTACAACCGACTTATCAAAAAAACGTTTAAATAACTGCAGTAATTTAGCATCCATTTCACTTTGCATGAGGGCACTAGAAAATTCACTTCGGACCTCGAACTCGAAAGACAGATTTTTTGTCGAGGGGTTAGAACACGACAATGTAATTGGCTAATTAGTGTGAAGTTGGATGATTTCCATGCTCTGGCAGCCAATAAGGATTTGATCGTTGTCTCTACTAAGACATTTTCTGCGAAATCCTGTAAGTTTATACCCTGGGCACCAGACTCTAATATAATAATATAACGAATTTTTATACAGGATATACATTTCAACAAAAAATGCTGTTATCAACATGTGTCCTGTAAAGGAAAAGAAAGAAAGAAAAAAACCTATACAAACTCTTATAAAACCTAGCAGTAATTACAAAGATAATTTAAAATTTCCATACATGTCTAAAGTTTTAACTAAAATGTCTCTTTAATAGTTCTTCGTATTGCTTAAAAGAATCAGTTTTTCTAAGGTCAATTGGCAGTTCGTTGTAAGTCCTTGCACCCATAAAATGGAAGGACTTCCTCGCGTATTCTGTTTTGATGCCCGGAAGCCTTATCAAACATTCGTTGTTTCTTGTTTGTGTTTTGTGCTTTTGCAACTCAAAATAGCCTTGAAAGGTCTCACAAATGTCATTGTCTAAACATTTACGCACGAGTTTACATGCCCTGGTACTTTTGGCATTGACGACTGATTGAATTGCAGTGGGATTTTGCGTGTTTCCATTGATTATTTTCAAACAGCGATCATGAAATGACGATAGTCTCTTTGCTTGAGTTGAAGTCAACTTGAGTTGCAGTACTCCGCAATACGTAAAGGTTGGGAGAATCATTGCGTCATACACAGCTTTTGCAGAGGTGAGATCGAGGGAATCCCTTATCTTTGCCAGTAACCTTAATCTTGACGATGCACGTTTGAANAATTTGTGGTCCTAGCGATAGGAGACTCTTTGAACCGAAAGTAACTTGGTTTGGTCTATGATGAATTAATTCATTTGGGTTCCTAGCTGACCTTGTTAAAGTCCACACTACAACATTCGGATATATTGGCCTACAAAACAACTACCGCGTTTCTTAACGCCCATCAGGGGCGGCGCCAGCCGCCAAAAAGTGGGGTGGAGACGCGAGCGGAGCGAGCAAAAAATGGGGGTCTGGGGGCTTGCCCCCAGAAAAGTTTTTAGGACCAAGCCCTCTAGAACGTCAGAAAACGGCCTTTTGCTAGATAGAATGCAAATTTGTGTTCTTTGAATTTCGTCATTGATTTGACATGTTAGATTTCATTTGCAAGCCTTAATTTACTTCAAACTACAAGCGAGAAAGCAAAAAACTTAAATTTGACATCGCTCTAATCCCCATGTAAGCTACACAAATCAAATAACTACGACTGATCACTGAATTGAGAACGAGGGGAAACGAGTACCGATCTCTGAGAAGGAAAAACAACACCCCCCCCCCCAACTTTTTTCATCGAATTTAGACGAATTAGAAAATCGATCCTGAAAAAAAGTGGGGTGGACATGTCCACCCCAGTACACCCCGTGGCGCCGCCCCTGACGCCCATGCCCCAACAAATGAATTGATTTGTCCACTGCCTGATTCCATACAGTAGAAACCCGCATAAAAGAACCTGGCTTTCTTCTTGCAGCCTGAATGAGGTTCTTGATTAAGTGATGCTATACTCAAGTCCAGCCTGTACGGTTCTTAAAAAGGTGCTTATAGTTGGTACAGTGTAAATGTGTTTTTTATAGATGCCAGTGCATTCCTTCTATGACTGGAATAGTTTTCAATACATTCTTTAATAAAGTTTGTGTTATGAAAAATTTTGCAGTTTTCAAGTAAATTGCCATCTTTTAAACTATTATGCAAGAACCTTTGGAAATCTCAGCCTCTTGGGGGCTCTTGTTTAAAGTTATAATCATTGAATTTCAGCCTCGAGGTTCTTTTATGCGAATTTCTACTGCATTTCTTGCCTGCTCTCGACTTGGCGAGTAGGGTGGGTGGGTGGTAGCGATTACTAGGACTCAACGTAATAAGTCTAGACTTGGCCTAAACTTTTCAATTACTCAAATGAAATTACAACTGTCTTTCGCGCCTCTGTACCGGTCAGCTCCTACGCAGCGATGCTTCTCGTTTCAAAATTTTACTGAAATAGTGACTTGGTAAGAAACGGAGCACTTTTCCCTAAATCGATATAACCGAACAATGTAATGATTTAATGGGCGGATGCAGATATTCTCGGAAAAGAATCTGCGAAATAGGCTTGTTATAGAACAGTTTTTCAGTTCAGTTTCAGCTCAGTTTCATTCATTATCAAATCAATTTCTTTTCCTTCCTTCCTTTTCCTTGCAACATGACCTGTCCGCATGGATAAATTAGTCGCCAAATGCCTTCCCTCCTGTTACTGTACCGTCGTCTGAACTGTGAAAGAGTCTGCAGAATAGACCTGTTTCAGATCTTCCTTTTTGCAACATGACCTGTCCGAATGGATAAAAGAGTCCGCCAAATTAGCCTGTTATAGTTTTGAAACATGTTTTGAAGGACCCGCCCGATTAAAACTCGTAAACACCTGTTGAATTGACCATTGATCGCCGATGATCTTCATAGCAAATTGACGCACCGTATTCAAGCGAGTGATCTTTCTTAGGCTGACGTAAGCTCATGGGCCTACCATAAACACAATCGCTTTTAATTAACTAATTGTTTTGTCGCCTGTTTGATTAGCCTATAATGTAGCGACCAGAAGATTTTTTAATCATGGCTCGAGTTGCAGTGCATTTTATCGTATTTATTTGTATTGTTGTTGTTTTTTCTGCTGGAGTTGAAGGAAAGAAAAATGGAAAATCAAAGCAAACAAAAGTGAAGAAGATACAAGGTTCGTGTATTTTTTAATATTTCTTTGGTGGCTAGGCCTTAGAGGCAAATCTTTCCCTAAAATAACATCATCTAACATTGGTGAAAATTTTTTTTTGTTTCGCAAAAATCTCTAGAAATCCATTTTTCTCAAAAATATCTTGTCCTGTCTTTGGAGAAGTGAATTCTTTTTCTTACCTTCTTTTTTGGCACCCCCCATCTAAGGATGCATTTGATTGACTATTCTAGACCTAACGAGTTTTTAAAAGCATTACTGGGTGAGTTATAAAAGGTTTTTGGTTTTTGAGGAAACTTAATGTCGTCAATTATCAATCAGTTTTATAACACCATGGTTTATTACAGTGTAAATTTTGTAAATTTATTTTTTATTTTTTTATTCGATTTAACAATGTAGCTAATAATGTATACGCTTATTACCTATATACAAACTAATCAAGATCGAATATACCTAAAACAAACTAAAGAAATGTTTTTATAGTTTATAATATTAAATTGCCAGGCACTACATTTGCAAGTCGGTCCGTCCCATTGTTTTATTAGATGCTTATAACTTTTCAAATTTCTGCTGATTTCAGCTCGTTTGGTAGGCCATTCCAAATCTGTGGCCCAATAGACATATGACTCTTAAACCCGAATGTTGTTTGATTAGGCCTAACGTGGGATAAGTTATTTGGATTTATAACTGGAAGACCGTTTTATCAGTGTTTGTTTTGTTTTGTCTTTATTTCGGCGCACAAAGGATCATGGTTAACAATGAGTTAAGAATCTGATAAATGGTTTGAGAGCTACACAAACGTCTATACATTTTTTTCCTCACTTGGTAGTATTGGAACAGATAAATTAATTAATTGATTAATTGATTGATTAATTTAACAGCAAAGGACTGATAAATTAATTGGGTTCAGATGAAGCTGAGCTGCAAGAATTGTTGCAAACAATAAATTTGATACCCCAAGCAGACCTCTTATAGAAAAACTTGGCTTGAAGACTCTTGAACAACTGACTGGCTGCTCAGAGTGCAAAACAAAATGGTCTTTAAATCTCTATATGTCACTTCCCTTTGAGGCAAAATGATGCCACTACTAATCTTTTTAAAGTTGAAATCTTGACGAAAAATTACGAAATTTTGTAGCCCCAGTTTCAAGTTTTATCAGGAACAGTTTTTTCAAGGATGCACGTGTCGATAATTGAGTATAGAACAAATGAAGCACTAAAAATGCGCAAACTTGAGGATACTTTGCACCTAAATATCTTGACTTTCGTTTATAAAGCAATCAACAAGTTATCTTCTGTTTACTTCCACAATTATTTCCAGCCTAACTCAACTATTCATAAGATTGGAACTCGTCATGCAACCAGAGGTGATCTTTTTAAAACTCTTAAGAATACTAATATGGTCTTCAAACAATTCAATATTTTGGTTCTAAACTTTGGAACACCCTTACGCTGTTCATATGTGTTGCTAGCTTTGTTGCAGTTTTTCGGTCCAAATTGAAAACACACATAATTGACTCAGATTTATAACTGTTTTGCAAATCACTTTTCATATTCATATTGGTCTCTTTAGGAAATATCTGGTAATGTTTTTGCTTTGTTTTTAATAAAATATGTTATAGCTTTATTCGTTTTTATGGTGGGGGGGCTCTCTCGATTAGTTAACCTATTCAGAGAGCTCCTCCTTAATCAATCAATCTTAAATACAATCCTGGGGACGACTGCACTTTAGCGGACCAGCTTTATGCCCTTTATATCATATCTCTAGGGAACGTATTTGACCAAATAACCTACTAACCCTAACTAGCCCCTACCTTACCCAAACTAGCCCTAACTTATCCTAACTTACCCTAACTAACCCTAACTTACCTTAACTAACCCTAACTTGCCCTAAAAACCCCTTTTCCAAAACCTAACCCTGACCCTAACGCTTACCCCATGACACATAACTTGCCGATATTGAAAGCTGGTCCGCTAAAGTGCAGACTAGCCCCGTCCTGTAAAGTTCTTTTTTCTGTCATTTGTAAGTTTAATTCATTTAGTGTTGTATGGTATCTTGTAAGTATTTAGTTGTAATATAATTTTGTAGAATTGTATTTAGGATTGGTTGATAAATGAATGAAACTGAAACTGAAGGGCAGGGGTCGCGGACTCGATTAGCGCTTAGCTACTTCTGCGACCCCAGCGCTTGGCGCTGAAAACCGCAACATCACCTTCATCATTGGGCCTATTGAAGACTCTTCCCGTGGCTCTTGAACAGGCATTTCATTATTTTTTTCATTGTTTTTTTCATTTTTAAATTTTTATACAGGTAACAAATTTCAGTGTTATAAACTGCTTTACAAATTGGCCTGTTTAAAAGAAAAAAAGAAAGCCTAAATTAAAGAAAATTATATTTTATATACAATACTTAGTCTTATACAATATACTGTTGGAATCGAGCATAATAAAAGTAAATGGAAAATAAAATGTACCTCTCATATTGATTTTTTAAAGGTAGCCAGGGATAACGCCAATTTGGTTTCCCTACTTAATTCATTCCATAATTTTGCTCCACGATAAGAAAAAGCCTTTTGACCTGCAGATGTTCTTAACAAGGGTATCTGCAAATTTGTTTCGGTAGAGCGAAGATTGCGATAACTACCCTCAGAGCATTTCGTAAACAGCTCTCCCAAATATTGAGGAGCAAGTGAATTTAATGATTTATAGGTCAGCGACGCTGTTTCTTTTCTGATGAGATCTCTAATTGACGGCCAGCCAACAATTCTGAATCGATATTTCTCCACAGATCAAGAAAATGTCTCTTCAAAGAAAATAAAAGAAGAGAAAAGTGAAAGTGAGGAACAAGATTTCATGAAAAGCTCCATTCAACAATCATCTCTCCCAGGAATAGCTGTAGCTCAAAGCTCGTTGCCTGCAGCGACAAAAGAATCAGATGGAGGGCATGTCACTTCGAATCGAGGCGAGGAAACTGCGAGCGGAAATGATGAAGAGATGTCGGGGAGTGGCGATGTGGAGGAGAAGAGGGATGAAAATGCTAACAAGCCTTCTAGAGTTAAGAGTAAGATACATGTTGAAAAGGACAAGAATAAAATTGCAGAGAGCGTCAAGAAATCGACAATCGCAAAGAATAATGAGAAGGAAAAGAAGAACGAGAAATCAGGAAAAAGTAAGATATGCTTTAACACCGTTTATGCCAGGATAAAATGTGTTGCACTTTGTGTGCAAGAAAAATTTCGTTTGCCAAAAAGGCGCAAAAGTACTCAGAAGGACCTGGTGCCTAATGAAATATCGATGTTTGTTGGAATGTACGATCAAAAACTATGCATCGATTTCAATGAATTTTCTATTAAAAATATGCATGTTTCTAACGATAGCATCCGTTATTCTTGATTGACACTCCAGCACGCAGCGATTAGCATTCGTAGACCGAAGGATTTCTACGACAGGTGAGTCAAGCCCCGAACATAAACAGAGAAGACAGCAAAAGATAGAACGAAACCTAATGAGTTAGCTACGAAGGCACACAAATACAACGGGTGGGCCACAAAAAGGTAACCCCCAAGATGAAAACATTTGTTGAAAAACTTTCTAAATGTAAAATTTTAATGAAATTTACATGGCACAAAGTAAAACATATGATACACCTATTGAGTGAAAATCAGTGCATTATCAGCTGTTTTACAGAAAAACGATCTTTTGAAAAGTGATGGTCCCGAAAACCACTGTAACAAAATCATTAAACATCAAAGCACAACTTTACCAATCAAATTGTCCAATAGAAGACACTTTCTCTTGTCAGGCATTGTTTCCACCACTACTCGCATCTTTTTTGTAAAACTTAAAGTAATCACTACATTACAAGATACTACGGAATGAGAGGTATTGAAAGATTATGTTTGAATATGTCAAAAATACGAAAATTTCAATTTTTACCATAACATTGTGTTACTTACGGACCATGATATGGTATCCTACTTAAAAGATACATTCAGTTCTTTCAAAATTACAAAGATGAATTTAAAAACCCTTTTCGTTGCCATGAAAACTTAGCAAAAACGTTGCGTTATTTACATAGAAATTATTCAATAAAATACGTTGGTGGATTACTGTTGGTGATTAGTGATCTTGTTACAGTGGTTTCGGACCATTATTTTCAAAAGCTCATTTATTCGTAAATATAGCTGATAATATACTGATTTTCACTCAATAGGTGTATCTTATGTTGCACTTTGCGCCATATAGATTTCATCAAAATCTTCCTTTTCAGAAATTTTTCAGAAATTTCTGTAGCGTCACGAACAATGCTTAACCCTCTCAGGCGCTGACTTCCAGTTTTAAATTTGTTGTGATTCTGGGACCAAAATTTTAAAACTGTTCGTCAGTGCTTGAGAGAAGTATGGATTTATATAAATTTTCTTATAGCCAAAGCTAAAAAGGACGCTAAGAAGACAGATAAAGCCACAAAGAAGAACACCGAAAACAAAGAGAAGGAAACAAAGGAAAAAGGAAGCAAGAAACAAAAGGAAGAATCACAACAAAAGAAAAGTTCGAAACCAAGTCATCATCATCACCACCATCATCACCATCATAAACATCAAGCCGCTGAGAAAAAAGGCAAACCAAAACGACCGGTCGCACCAAACGGTGCAAATAAACCAAAAGTAGATTACCCAACTTTCAACTGGACCAAAGATGGGAACAAAATTAAAAAAGTGGCCCATATACCTGGATGGGGCAGCAATGCGGGATATACTGTGGCACAAACAACTGCAATGGGACAGATGTCTCCGATGGCACCAATGATTCCCATGGGACAAATGCCTCATATGGCTCAAAAGACTCCAATGACACAGGTACCTCAAAAGGCAATTCAGAAAGACACAATTGCTCAGAATTTGCTAAATGGGACAATTAACAATCAAGCTGATATTGCTAGCATTGATCAAGCATCAATGGATACAAGTAAGTTACTCATTTAACGCCTTACTGCAATGCTTTTGGTATACCAGGTCACCAGTATAATAACAAAAATAAAGCACATCACCCTTATGTACACCCTTGTGCATATTAATTGACCAAAGCAAACTTCCATTGGGGGCACTCAAGCTTTAACCTATCATAACTCCTCAATAACATGACAGAACATGACCAACAAGTACATTTTTGGAATCTACTCTTCAAGGCCTTTCCCAACATTATATCAGACTTTGTGAATAATATTTCCAAATTTTAAATTTTTTTAGGGTTTTAAGTCAATAATGGGTCGTTTCTTTCCACATTTGCAATTTTGCGATATAGCTATTTTAGCGACAAGGTATCGTTTTTATATGGACTTTCTGCTTCCTAGCAATGACAATTAAATGAATAGTCCCTTAGGAATACAAAATAAATAAAAATGGTTTTTCTTTCTGTCCCTTAACACAATACATGCCTTGTTTCGATTTTTTGGTTGAGAAACAATGTGTTTGTCATTATTGTTCAGAAGTTTACAATTATGGAGCAGACAGATCGATTTCGACCAAATAAAGTTTCATATCTAAATTTGCCTTTTTAGAATGCATTTAATTTTAATGAAATGAATTTGAGCAGTAAATTGTATCGATAAAAAGTGGCAAAAGTGGCAAACTCACAAATTATACCGGGTGAGTCAGAAAAAACACTCCCCGTTTGAAAGGCCACTGCTCCCTGGATATCGAGGCAATAATATTGGTAAATATATTGTTTAATAGTGGACATATTCAAATAAATTCTAAATTTTACCAGACTGAAATTGGCCACTCCCTTCTGAAATTAGGAGGGATTTTCTCAAGAAAGCCCCTCCAAGAAACCTTCAAAAACGGCATGAAATCACGACCAAATTTTCGTCATATTTCTGCATAAATAGCAATGACTTGTACATGCTTTAGCACGTTTTATCCCTTTGGGAGGATGAAAATGCCATCCCTGGAAACATAACAACAATATTCTCGGAGATTTTATCCCCCCAAGAGGATAACACGTGCTAAAGCATGTGCAAGTGTGCAAGTCATTGCTGTAAGGCAGAAATATTTGGAAAATTTGCTCGTCATTTTAGGCCTGTTTTGAAGGTTTCTTGAAGAGGCTTTCTCCAGAAAATCACTCACAATTTCAAAACGGAGAGGCCGATTTCATTCAGGTAAATTTTAAATCATATTTGAACATGTCAACCATTACATAATGTATTTTTCAATATTATCGTTTTGATATCCAGGGAGCAGTGGCCTTTCAAACGGGGATTGTTTTTTCTGACTCACCCGGTATCATAAAATAATCCAGTGTTGCTAAATATTGCTGAATTCATTTTGTAGCTAGCCAGTCATCACAACGAGATAAAACAAGCAAAAAGAAGGCCGATTCTAGTCAAAGCCAAGAAACAAAAGACAATGCAACTGTTACTGTTACTGGAGATGCTAGTAAAGACCCAGTAGCAGCAACTATTGCTTCAGATACTGGAGAGGTTCCCAAGAACATCACTGCTAAAGCAGGTAACAAAGGCAGATAATGTAAAGTCAATGTAAACGAGCAAATTTGTTTGCCAAACATTTGAGATTTCCTTCCAAACAATGTTTTCCCTTTTGCCCATGTCGTATCGCAAACAGGGCCGTAGGAAGCATCTTAAACTTGGAGGGGCACGACACTTCAAGGGCACTTTTTCCCCCCTTAAGCTAGAGGGGCATTTTCTCGTTTATTGCAAAATATTGAGGGGGCACGTGCCCCCAGTGCCCCCCCCGCTTCCTACGTCTCTAATCGCAAACATTGCTCGGCAAGCAGAATTTGTTGGGTAATGTTTTCGAAAAAGTTAAAAAACATTTTCTGCTTGTCAAAAGCAAAAAGTTTTTGCCAAGCAATGTTTTGCGACGTGGCCAAACAGGCAAACGTTTTGCTTGGCAAGCGAATCTCAGTCTTTGGCAAAGAATGGTTGATCGTTCGGCCAGGGCTTAACAATAGCGTCTGTTACTTTTGATTAACAAGCGATTAGCGTTTGCAAACAAAGGGATTTTCAACGGCTGACTAATCAACTCACAAATGTAAAGAAATAAAGAAAGGAATCTACAACAGGCAGCCTAAAACCGGGATGGCCAACTACCTCATTGTGCAAGCGATAACAGGTTTTCAAAGAGAAGAAATTAACTTTTATCGAATGTCTGGAAATTTCCAGTAACCTAGTGTCCTTGCTACATTTTATGGAGGTAGGTAAAATTGAGCAGAATTTGCTATCACTGTTGTTCATATAATTTATGCGATCTGATTGGTCCGTTAAGATGAGGCTGGACGGGGTTCGTACCATAGAAATGAACAAACCTTTCGGTGCCTATGCTCACGAGAATGGGATTACCTACTGTTGTGTGCACGTTTGTTTTTAACGATTAAACTTTCTTTCGTAGAAGTGAAAGTTCCAAGAACAATTCCATCTCGATGTGTAACTCTGGTGAAATCATACACTGACGGAGAACTAACATTACACGATTATTTGAAGCAAATGAGAAAATGTAAAAAGGCTGATAACGAATTTAATTCTATGCATCCATTTGCTGGCAGTAAGTAGATTTAACTTTCATTTTTCTATGCTGCAAATTAAACTCTTAGTACCTTTCTGAAAATTAATTCTTAAAGAACGCCAATCAACCAGCATCTTTTGCGCGTTTTGCCTGTTGCCTTTCGACTGCGGTGGCCATTTTCATATGACAACATTCTATTCTTAAGAAGAAACACTTATGCTCTAGACCACCGATGCCATATCTTCTTAGCTTTTCTTGCAATATTTCGTGTTCCACCGCACCGTGTCAAACGCATTTTTTAAGGTCTATGAAGACCATAGCAGTATGCTTGCCTTAAACTTTCTTCACATGTAATTGCAAATGATAGCTTTCTGACTGAAACTGCCATGTTTTGTCGAATGTTATTGCTCAAAATATCGTTTTCCATTCCATGAAAAACCGATTCTCTCCGATTCTCTCTCGGGATTGTCAAATTTCTTCGTTTCTCTCCCTCCTGAATAACAAAATAATGATCATCTATTACATTTATTTGTTTTTTGACACAAATACCAGGTGGTATCAGGACACCTATTATGTAATTAATAAATAAATGTTTACTTACCTTGTTTTGATTGTTGTTGTCTTCTTTGTTTTGTCTCTCCCAGCCTTGGTTTATGAGCAACATTTCAACCGACCTT
>REGM01000018.1:256474-276657 GCA_004194415.1 Aurelia aurita
AATCCACAAGAAATCTTCTTTATACCAAACAAGGAGTGGTTGTGTACCAAATTTTTGGTTGAAACATCATCGTCAATGAGATATTGATGGAAATAGATTCTCCAATTAGTGGCAAACATTTCAGCATCAAGAAAAGACTGTCCACTTCTCATAATGTCAAAATCTTATTATCATTTGCTAAGATTTTGGGTGCATTCTTTTGGACCAACATAGCAGCATGCTTCAATTTTGGGTGCGTTCTTTTGGAATGCGAAGCCATTTGCTCCGGGGGGGGCTTACTTTAGTACTCCATGGTACCTCTAAATTGCGATAGAATCCGGATTTAAAAGTATAGTTTTCAAGGATTCTTTGCAAAACTGCATTTAAGGGTTTACCTTTTTTATTTTTTCCGGATATATGGGTATACTTTTCAGAAAGTTTTCCGGATTTATGGGTGGTAATTTATGCTGTGAACCCCCCCGTACCATGGAAACTTAAGTTCCCCACTCCCCCCGGGATTTGCTTCATTTTCGATTTGCAAAGCAAGCAAATCAACAGCACTACTACTGCGATGATCTTGCTTCACGAAACAAATCATTTTTCAAACTGTGTCGGTTTGCAAACTCTGTCGTTTCAAACTCTGTCGAAAGCGAAAGAGAGTTGCAACACAGAGAAGTTATGTTGGTCCAAAAGAATGCACCCTAAATATCTATGCAGTAATTTTGTTAGGAATTTCAGCTGTTTGACTCTTCCAGTTTTATTTTGTTTCTTTATCTATCATTCTTTCTCACAGAAAATCAGTGGCACGCCAATTAAAGTTTGCTATTCAAAATCTGATCAACCCTATTCTCCATCCAATCCACCCCCTCAAAGATCACAACCCCAGAGGTCAGAGCCCCCAAGACCACTCATGCAGCCACCGAAATCAAATTTCTCAGCTAAAAAAGAGCCAGAGAGAGCCACAAGTGACAAAAGTGGCCCAAAGATGGAAGAGAAACCAAGTGCAAAAAGTGAGCCAGCGAAAGATGCAAAGTCGATCGAAAAGAATAGTGGAACAACAAGTAACAACACAGAGAAACATGCTTCAAAGCAAGGTGTGTCCACTAAAGATGAGAAAAGTGCCTCACAGCCTAGTCCTGCACCAATTTCGGCGGTCACCAAATCAATTGAAAGCACCCCTTTGAGTAAACAGACTGATTCTACAACAAGCCAGAATTCACCAGCAACCAGGGGTAGTCCAGCTGGTAGAGGATCAGCTCAAGGCAGAGGAACTGTCACAGGAAGAGGGGCTCCTCCAGGAAGAGGCACTGAATCTGGTAGAGGGGGGCCTCCAAGATCTGGCACAGTTTCTGGTAGAGGGGCTCCTCCAGGAAGAGGCACCGTCGCTGGAAGAGGTGAACCTGCTAGACGAGGTACAGTTTCAGGGAGAGGCTCTCCTGCAATTGTAACTTCAGTACAGAGTGGGAGTCCTTCATCTGGTAGAGGAGGAACGCCAACAAAGGGTGGGAATGGAAGGGGGTCACCTGCAGGTAGGGGGACGACTACTACAGGCAGAGGAACCCCAGTAAACCAAGTGGCAACTCCTACCACTGAGCCTAAAGCTTCAACCCCAGGGGCGTCATCTTCTAGAGGAAGCACTCCAACAAGAGGAACCCCAGCAGGGAGAGGAACAGCTACTTCTGGCAGAGGAACACCAATAAACCAATCTTCTACAGCTTCAACGGAATTAAAAAGCCTAGCATCGGGAACACCATCATCCAGAGGGGGTACACCAGTAAAGACCCCAACAGGGAGAGGGGCAACACCTACAAGAGGCATGGCAAGAGGAGCCACATCAGGACGAGGAGTATCTCCAGCAAGTAGAGGTGGGTCACCATCTGTAAGAGGAAGGGGAGGATCCCAGGGTAGAGGAACCCCAGATTCTAGCGTAAAAGCAATGCCAGTTGCAGCATCCAATCCACCATCTAGTGCAAATGACAAAGAAAAGGACAACCAACACGACAAAGTAAACAATAATGGAGGAAAATCAGATCAGGCAAAGGAAGGGGATAAAACGAATAGTACATCATCTACAGCTTTAGAAACTCAGAAGCCCAGCATTGAAGGTAAACTCACAGAGAAAAGTGAGAAAACGGGACCTGGACCAGGTGCGAAAATTGGAACAGAAACACCTAAAAAAGCAACACCAGTACAAAAGCCCCAGACAATTGAAGGAGGTACTCCTGCAAAGGATTCCTCTGCCACCAAAGGAGTAGCAGCAACCAGAGGAGCAGCTTCAGGACGAGGAACACCTTCAGGAAGAGGAGCACCTTCAGCCAGAGGCTCTCCTGCTATGAGAGGTGCTCCAGCAAATAGGGGGTCCCCTGCTGCTAGAGGTGCACCAGCAAACAGAGGTGGCAGAGGTCCACCTGCCAACAGAGGATTACCAGCAAATAGAGGGTCCCCAGCAAGCAGAGGAGCACCAGGAGGCAAAGGTGTGCCTGGAAATGCGGTGACTTCATCTGTTGATGGACCCAAAGCTGCTACTGAAGCCCAAGTTACTAAAGGATCCCCAGCAAATAGAGGATCACCAGCAAATAGAGGGTCCCCAGCAAGCAGAGGTGCCCCTGCAAATAGAGGAGCACCAGGAGGCAGAGGTGTACCTGGAAATGCGGTCACTTCATCTGTTGATGGACCGAAAACTGCCAATGAAGCCCAAGTTACTAAGGGATCCCCAGCAAATAGAGGGTCCCCAGCAAGCAGAGGTGCCCCGGCAAATAGAGGGTCTCCAGCAATTGGAGGAACACCCGCAGGGAGAGGTACTCCAGCAAACCGAGGTTCAGCTGTAAATATTTTCAGTTCATCTAGTAAGACTGCTGGGCCTCCAGCTGCTGATGAAACCCAAAGTACTAAAGGAGCACCAGCTGGCAGAGGCTCTCCTGCAAATAGGGGAGCACCAGCAAACAGAGGAACACCCTCTCAAAGAGGGACGATATCGGGTAGAGGTACAACCAGCACAGAAACAACACCAGGCAGAGGATCCACACCAGTTAGAGGAACTAGAACTGGGAGAGGAGCACCAGTTGGTAGAGGAGGACCAGCTGCAAGTGGAACACCAACAAGCATCGTTGGTACTAGGACAGGAAGAGGGGCGGCACCAGCTATTAAAGGAACACCACCCGGAAGAGGAGACCCTGCCAATAGGGGAGTGTCACCAGCAAGAGGAGCATTAGCTGGTAGAGGGTCACAATCGGGTGGAGGTGCTCCATCAGGTAGAGGGGCAGCAGCTAGTCAAGGATCGCCCATTGTTCAACAGGCATCAGAAAAGGTGGGAGCAACAAGCACAACTGCTCAGTCCAAACCAATTCCTGTTGTTGGAAGTGCTTCAGGTCGTGGGACAGTATCAAGTCGCGGGGTAGCCAATTCAAGCATGAGGGGAGGTCCAGGGCGTGGGCCATCACCAGGGAGAGGTGCATCAACTTCTCCTCAAATGCAACAGACAGTTCAAGGAAGAGGTGGGTCTTCATTCCGCGGCACACAGTCAGGTCGTGGAGCTGTAAATCGTGGTGCCTTTTCAAGTAGTGGAAGGGGTACCGACCAGAGTTTGGCAATGCAGTCTGCACAGTCCTCCAGTCCTGGCAGAGGTAGATCACCAGCACGAGGTAGCCCATCGGGAAGGGGCAGCTCATCAGGGAGAGGAAGCCCTTCAGGGAGGGGAAGCCCATTTAATCAGTCAGCAAGCGGTAATGGTTTGTCTGCACGATCTCCTTCTCCCTTGGTCACATCTCAGGACAGGCAACAAAGCAGAAATGAAGCAGACAAAGGAGAATCGATGCATCAAAGAAACAGCCATCCGCTTTGGCAAGATTCACCAGATAGCTCTACCTCAAGCATTGATTATGATAACAGAGGACCGATGCACTCGGCTAGCAGTAAACAAGATCCCATACAGAAAGATAGGCGAGATGACAGAAGTATGGCGCCACCAAAAGGTATGACTCGTTTCTATTTGGCATATCCAGCATAGGGCTCACATCTTTGAAAAGGCAGTGTGAAATTCTATTACCTTTTTCTTTGAATTGAATGGCTTGAAAGGAACTTCAGGTACTTTGCTGTAATTCTACCGTGTTAATCTGTTGATATCTTGATTATTTTCAAAATGGCGGCGTTTTTCTTTTTATTGAAAGAATTTATGGAGAGTTTTGAAAAAATTAAAAATCATCGTAGATCCTAAAATTGATAGAGAAAAAATGATACTCTCTTAAAGAAAGCCATGGTTTCTGAAGGTCTATAATATGCTGGCAAGCAGAAATCTGTCGCTCTTCTTTTTTACGATTTGGAAATTTGATGACGCCACAGCCTCAAATATAGTAAATGCCACTATTTTGAAAATAATCTAGGAATCGAAAAATATCCACTGTAGAATTGCAGCAAAGTACCCTAAGTTCCTTTCAAGTCCTTCAATTCGAAGAAATGGGTAATCGACTTTTACGCGGCTTCCTTTTAAAATTTGAACCCTATCCCTATGCGGGCATATATCCTACCAGGTGACTTACAGTGCAGGCCTTAGGTGCATTAACACTGTTTTCTCGCCTGGAAATTCTTAGAAAATTCTTAAAGAACGCCGGTCAACCAGCATCCTTTGCGGTCGCGCTTTGCAGAGAATGTTGTCATATGAAAATGGCCGCCACTGTCGAAAGGCAACAAGCGAAGTGCGCAAAGGATGCATGTTAATTGGCGTTCTTTAATAATTCTTGCTCAAAAATTCTTGCAGTCTTTCATACCTCTCAAAATTCATGTCTGCATTTGAAGAACACTTTATAATTCCTTGACAAGTCTTTGACGTTAATGAACACATGTCCTGTACTGTAAGAACTGTAAATTTTTAAAATAGCAATAAAATTTGATGATATTACTGACCTGAAAATTTCTTATCGTGCGCAATTGTGTCAAAACCATTTTAATTCAAGAGAGGATTTATCCTTACATGGAAAAATGATGATCATAGCTTGAAAAACCTTGTATTGATCCACGGTATTGTACAAATCGTGTTGATTTTAGCTGTATATATTGGGTGGGCCAAAAATAGTAACCCGAAAGATAAAAAAATTCTGACAAGCTTTCTGAAAGGAAGATTTTGATGAGATTTATATGTTACTAAGTGCAACATAAAAGACTACATTAAAACCGAAAAGTTTCGGACGATCAAACTTTCAGACAAAATTTTGTCCGAAAGTTTAATTGTCCGAAATCTGGTTTTGTCCGAAAGTTTTTTCGTCCGAAAGTTTTAAATTCTTTGAAAATAGAAAAACACAAAGAAACGTATTAGATCACACTCGTTGCTTTTCCTACCGGGTGCGCCAAAAAAGTCCACTTTTGACAGGCCATGATAAATCGTATACTGGACCGATTTTTAAAATTTATGGCTTAATCTTTAGCTAAAATCCAGAATTAGATTCTAGTATTTTTTGTAAATTTTTTAATCTTCTGTTTCTTGAGCTATGAGCGAGTTTCTTGAAATTTTTGTTTTCAAAAACTCTGAAAAGGATAAAAAAACGTCGATCAGATTTTGTAAAGACTCGACGTGAATGGACAAAGAGAAAACTTTTTCGTTGTGATTTGGGAATTTAGAAATCGATTGGGTTTACTTTGCTACACGAGCCTTTGCTCAATGTTGGGAGAAATGTAAAATTACTTTCAATCATACGAAGAAATGTCGTTTTCTTTGTAATTGCATTGATCTTATACTTTCGTGCAGGTAGTAGGCCCTGCGTTCATGCGTGAAGGGAGTTAAAAAGACGAGCAATGAAGCGCCATGAGGTCAAGCAAGTATTGACTCGTTGAATTGTCATGCAGGCAACTGCTTGGCTTGGCGCGTCATTGCAACTACTCCAGAATTTCGCAACAGGGCGGTTGTTTAACTAACACTCGTGCTGCACAATATAACTAATCGATTTCTAAATCCCAAATCACCACGAAAAAGTTTCCTCTTTGTCCATTCATGTCGAGTCTCTAGAAAATTTGATCGACGATTTATGGTCGTTTTCAGTGTTTTCGAGACTGGAAATTTTAAGAAACTCGCTTATAGCTCCAGAAGCAGAAGACTAACAAATTTACAAAAAATACCAGAATCTAATTCTTGATTTTAGCTAAAGATTCAGTCATAAATCTTCAAAATCGGTCTAGTGTACGATTTATCGTGGCATGTCAAAAGTGGATTGTTTTTTTTGGCGCACCCGGTATAAGCATAAATATAATAACATAAACATATTTTAAATATAGTTAGTCATTGATGCATATTATGTCTGGTTTTTGTCGTCCGTGAAGATGAAACTTCGGTTCCTTGAAGGGATTCTTATAAAAATCCCGTATGGCAGCACCTTTTTAACTGGGTTCACAGCTAGTTTTACCATCGTCCAAACTGACGAAAAACTCGCATTCGAATGATGGTGATGGACGTAAGTTGATATTTACGAGAGAATTGATAGGCTGTTATTATGATTAAGCTGCCCACGATTAATTAACGTAAAATTACAGTTAGTTTTAACTATATTTTGGTATCATGCAAAAACTGTTTTGTCCGAAAGTTTTTTGTCCGAAATTCTCGAAAAAGCGTCCGAAAGTTTTTTGTTGTTTTTCCGAAAGTTTTCCGTCCGAAAGTTTTCGATGTTAATGTAAAAGAAAGGTATTGCCAACACTGCAAAAAAATTATTCATTGATTCCTCAATATCTTCATTATCACAGATTTGCCCCCATCAACTTAAAGTGCTGCGATCTGAGTGGTAATCGATTTCTCGTTAAGGACCATATTGATAGTCTTCCAGGTGCTTTTAAGATCACCGTTCTGCGAGGCAATTTTATTTGTGAAAAACTCGCTTTAATTTGGTATTCAGCTTATTGACTTTGTTACGCATCTGCCTGTAAGCTTCCATCAGGATTTTAGATTTTGAACGCACGGCTTGTTTTTTCAACCTGTCTCTAGCAGGAAACCTTCAAAAACTGCATAAAATCCCCATTTGAAAGCCACTGCTCAAAGGATATCGAGGCAATAATATTGGTAATTATATCGTTTAATAGTGGACATGTTCAAATAAATTCTAAATTTTACCTGACTGAAATTGGCCACTGCGTTCTGAAATTATGAGGGATTTTTCGAAGAAAGCCCCTCCAAGAAACCTTCAAAAACGGCATAAAATCACGACCAACTTTCCGTCATATTTCTGCCTTAATAGCAATGACTTGTATATGCTTCCGCATGTTTTATCCCTTTGGGAGGATGAAAGTGCCATCCCTGGGAACATAACAACATTATTCTCGGAGATTTTAAACTCCCAAGAGGATAACACGTGCTGAAGCATGTGCAAGTCATTGATGTAAGGCAGAAATATTTGGAAAATTTGCTCGTGATTTTAGGCCTATTTGGAAGGTTTCTTGAACGGAGACGCCGATTTCAGTCAAGTAAATTTTAAATTATATTTGAACATGTCGACCATTAAATAATGTATTTGTCAATATTATTGTTTTGATATCCAGGGAGCAGTGGCCTTAAAAACGGGGATTGTTTTTTCTGACTCACCCGGTAGCTTTTCTGGTTTACGATTTAACAATTTGATGACTTCACAACCTCAAAACTGATTGAAACATAGAAATGCGGTAATTCTGAATATAATCAAAATATCAAAAATTGCCACAGAAGAATTTTAGGAAAGTACCTCAAGTTCCTTTCAAGCCATTAAATCAAACGGAAGATGCATTAACCATTTATACAATATTTTTTAAAGATTTGACGCCTGTGCTGTCCAGTCCCTTTGACACTATTTTATCTTTTTAGCTGTAACAACTCTACAACGTTCAGACTCCAGAGATAGTCCAAAAAGTGACCGAAGCTCACCAAGGGCTCCACAAGCTTCATCATCCATTCGAAGCCTAATGGACTTAAAAACTGAATCCGACAATGTCGGTCGTAAACGACCATTTCCACAATCAGATGTAGACAATAGAAAAGTACAGAGCCAACCTCAATCTTCAAGAGGCCCTGACAAAGCTGGTCAGCAATTTGCACCTGGACCCGAAACAAGAGTAGCCGGAGGTAGAGAACCGCAACTAGGATTACTAGGTGACCAACCTGGCAAGAAACCGGTCAGTGGTTACGACCAGCAAAGAGAAAGAGGGTCACAAAGGCAAGAAGAACCTCCGGCAAAGAAACCTTTCAGTAGTGGTGACCAGGAACGAGGCCAACATGATAGTCGTGATGCTAGACGGGGGCATGAGGATAGCCGAGGACGCAGGTCAAGGGAAGATGACAGGTCACGGGGAAACTCCAGTAGGGAATCTGACAGGCGTTCAGGTGATGGAAGTAGAGATTCTGACAGACGGTCAGGTGATAGAGGTGTGTCATCAAGGGATAGCAGTGGTTATGGAAAGCCCCCAGAAAGGGATTCTCAGCGTTACCCAACAAGAGACTCTTCTGACAGAAGGGATGGAACAAGGACCAACTCGCGTGGAAGAGACGAGCGCAGGGACAGATCACCTGTTAGGGGACGAAGCACAGACACAAGTAGCACTAGACCGGGGGACCTTTCAAGAGGACAATCTGATACTCGCAGGGGTCCTCCTCCTCCTTCAGACATATCTAGAGGCCAGAAACAAGACAATCCGAGAGGGCAGCCTTTTATGTCAACTACACAACGTCCAACAGACACGCAAGAAAGTCATACAGCTGATTATATGAGAAGCCAACTGATTGAGAAAAGTAGAGACCGTCCTATAGAGAGTCTTCATGGTGCAGCAGGGCAGCAGAGCAGAGACCAATTTCGGGACTCACGAGATCTTCAGCGAAACAGAGACACAATGTCGCATTCTGTAGGCAGCAGAGAATACCCTAGGGAATCAGATAGGGACCGTTACGATACAAATTCAGCTCGTCCTATTCTCCCAGTTGGGAGCAGTCCTATTGAAGCTTACAGATCACACCCGGGAGGTCAACGTGTGGAGCCTAGCAGAGACCGCCCTGTTGATCCTGTAAGGGGACGCCCAGACGAGCAGTCCAGAGCAAAGATTCAAGATCTAAGTTATGGTGCACGCAGTGATCAACGTGAGTCTTATGGAGTAGAAAGTAGTTCAAGGCCCATGGAAAGTGACAGAGGCAGAGGACAATACCCAAATGCTGGTAGACTCCCTGAACCAGTTAGGCCAGGGGCTACAGATCATTATGCTGATACTGGTAGAGGTGGCAGAGACTACCCTAGTGGGGCTGCAGCAGGCGGCTCTCTAAGAGACTTGCCACCTAATCAGGCTGCTTCTTCAAGACAGCCGCTTCGAGGTGAACCACCTAAAAGCATGCTAGAATCGCAAAGATATGATCCTTATGATAGATCAAGACAGACAACAGCTGTGTCTGTTCAAGACCAGAGAATGCCACAGCAAGGTTCGTTTAGACAGCCTGTCGGTGCATCAATGCACGACCAAAGAACTGGCCTTCAACCTGTGTCTAGGCCATCCGCTGGCAGTTCAGTGGTAGACCGAAGGGCTGGCGTACAAGGAAATGTTTCCCAGCTCGGACGTGATGATATACGGGTTGGTGCAAGCTCTAACTATGGTTCAAGATACCCTTCTGATACTTCAAGAGACACCTATGGACAGCCCCCGTTAGGAAGAGAGACACAACAGCCTGACACTACCAGAGGACCGTATCAGAGGGACCCTTACCCTACTGACACACAAAGTAGATATGCAGCTCAAGCGCCATCAAAAGATGCAGCTTACAGAACACCCGCAGGTCAGCACATTGCCCCTGGTAGCAAGAGAGAGATGCCATCCAGAGATCCAGCGCCGTACGGTCAACAGGCATTACCGCAAGACGCCAAACGTAGCCGCATGGGTGACGATCGTGATGTTTACCCAAACCAAGGAGCACATCCATCAACGCAAAGTGGTGGATACCCAACCGATAGACGAGGTGTGGAAGCTGCTGATACTTACCATGATTCTGCAAGAAGCCACCCTTCAGACACCACCTATACAAGTACCCGGACAACTCCCTCTTCCTCCAGCTTGTATTATCCGGATCGTTATGCGGCGTCTGGATACGGAAACGTGGAAAGAACTGCCACGGATTATAGCATGGGAGCTGCGGGCCAAAGTCGCCAAGACCGGAGGCCAGAGACAGCAGGCAGAGATATACCTGTGGCTAATACAGGGAGAATTGATCCTAACAAAGGACTGGACCAGAGGTATGCTCTCTTTGTGTGATTATTCTTAAAAGACTTAGAAATCTGAGTCTTATACCCCATTCATACTATGGCATTCATACTACATATGGCTATCATTTTTCTTCCTACATTAATTCATCGCAAAACATGAGCCTTCTTTGGAAGTTGGAAGAAAATCACTGCCACAGTGAATTCAGCTTTGTTGGCGATTCTTAGAGAAAATATTATTTGTTGGTGGGGGTATTGATCGTTCGGTTTAGTGATGGTGCATTTATTGAAAGTTTTGAAAAGCTGCCGAGGTTTAGTTGCTGACCCCCTAAATGTAAAACTGTTGAACATCACAGAATTTAGATTTTCTTACTGATTTTTAACTTGTCCTTATTTTAAAGGGGCTTCGTTTCCAAATTTCCATCGAAACGGTGAGTTAGCAGTTTTTTGATAGGCAATATCAAGCAGACTCTTAAACTTCTTTTTAAAATGGAAGCATAATTTTGAAGATAAATCTTTGTACTTCACAGAGGAACAAACCAAACATTCATATCTTTTACGATTGCTCAGATATAAGTGGATTTTTAACGGTCACTTTTTGCTGGCTGGGGTGAAGCCACCAAACAAACTACAGAAGACAATGGACATTTGCCTAAAAAATGGTGTTTACAGATTTGTTTACATTTTGGCGACGGAGCCCCTTTAAGTATGTCCAAGCAGGAATCTTTGTAAGAGTGTCGGAAATTCCCTGTCAGACAAGTATGATGAAATTGTAGTGTGAAAAATCCTACTTTGAGTAATAACATTTTATAGAGCGTCACATTTCTGTCTATAAAACGGGTTTTTGCGATATTATATAAATGGGACTGGGCCACGTATCTGTAAACAAACCTGTTATCTCTATAATCTATATTGTTTTATGTACGTGTCCATTGATTTTTGCACATATTTTGGTGGATGGGGTGAATCCACAATAAAGTTACATTTAGAAATCCACCGATATCTCTGTAATCTTACAACATATGAATGTTTTGTTGTTTCTATGTGAAATTCAAGAATCCATCTTCAAATAACGCTTCATTTTGAAAAAATAGTGGAAGAATCTGTGTGATATGGCCTACGAAAAACTGCAAAATCATCATTTCTAGAGCAGGTTATTTACAGTTGCGTGACCCAGCCCCTTCAAGCTTTTGCTAAGGCATTCAATGTCTAGGATTGATTTCTACACGAGGAACGTGTTGTGTTTCGATTTGTAGTGTCAAACTTGAAGGCTTTTGTCTGGCCACCCTGTATAGTAATACCTTATTAACGTATGCGACATGATTCCTTTGTAGGGGCATGACCAATGCTCCAGCGCAGCAAGACTCATACAGACAGGCTGCTTCTGCATCTGCTTACGACAGACCACAACAAACTGCCAGAGACCCATCTCAAGGTTATTCTGAATTTAACAGAAGTGCCAGCCAGCAAGGAAGTGCTTATGCAAGCCAGGCAAACAGATACCCTTCCCAAGCAGCAGGATATGACCAGAGAACAGCACAAGTTGATTCCAGAGGTGCACCATACCAGTCTTCGTCGTATCAACCACAGTCTGCTCAGCTAGGGCAGAGGACACAACAAACGTACACTACTGCTGCTACAATGAGTACACAAGTCAATCAAAGAGCTGGAAATGTACCCCAAGGAGTTTCTGTAAGTTGTTTGCATAAATTCAATCACATTCAGTCGAATTTTAGGTGGTAGGTTGGCCTAGTGGTTAGCGCTCTCGCCTTCTGTGAGGAAGGTTGCGAGTTCGTGCCCTTGGCTGGCCGCCTGTGGTAGTACCACCGCTCATCCTTAAACGTTCTGTATGTATTTCTCCGAGGAGAAAAGCTTAAAAGTCCTTGGGATGCGATGCCTGTAGGGGTGGCTTGGTCGGCTTTGGTAATGGACTCCTTGTGGGTCCTTCCGCCAGTCAATATACTAAAACAACGATAAATCGGTCACTGGTGTTTTGAGCTAATGATTTGTGTTGTTTGCCAAATTGTATTAGGGTTGCTTCATGCCTTCTAAAGTCTGACACAATCAATGTCGCTTGGCAGTAAAATGAGGATTTCCACACAGGCCTGATCTCCTCACGCAGAACAATACGCAAGCGCATTTCATCTCTGTCAAGAGTTATAGGAAATAGATTTTCAAAAAGATACTGAAGTTTTTCAATCTCATGGTAATAAATTTGTAAACAATATCTCTATCTCTTACCCGTGAAAAAATTGTACTTTCTTTTTTGTTCTGTGCGAAGAGATTCCTTACAATTTGATCCAGTGTTTTAGGCCCTTTTCGAGGCATTTCACAACCAAGAAATTTTCACAAAGTCGAATTTATCTATATTTTCAGTGCTCATAAAACACAGAAAAATCACAAAAATACTTCAATCTCTTGGCTATCAAGCAGAATTCGATTCATTTCAATCCGTCGCGTATTCTTGGTGCTACGAATTTTCAAAAGTGGGAACTTTCTTCGTGCCGACTCGGTATTTTTGTGGCATTTGACAAGAGAGCGAATAACAACCAAATCTTATATCATGCAGTGGTTTGATTTTTACCGTGGAGCAGAAGAAGAATGGGTGAATTCATCCTTTCAGTTCCTTGACTTTGCCCTATAAAATCAGTAAATTTTTACTGGAAAATCAAGAACATTATCCTCACAACTTTCTATATTTTTTCGCCACATTCAAGGAATTTTTCCTTCCATCCTGTAGCCTAACGTTGCATCACAGCGTCCTAACCAGTACAATGATCCATACCAAAGGCAAGCAGCCACTGATCCCAAAGCCGGTTACGGCTATGCTGCCCCAAGCCAAACTGCCGCCAGCGCAAGCCAGTATCCCTCTGCTACCAACCAAGCCTACCAATATGGCACACAGCAACCTGCAGGGTATGGTAGAGGAGGAGGAAGTGCATCATACGCAGCAAGTGCTAGCATGCCACAAAGACAGACAGCGTCAGCCGGGTACAGCCACACAAGCCAAAGTGGTTACAGCTCTACAACCCCAATTAGCCAGCGTAGTGCTCAAGGTCAGTATGGAGCAGCCGGTGCAGCTAACACAGGATTGCAAAGTGCTCAAGCTCCACCCGCTGGCTATGGTTATGGAACCCAAGCTGCATCCCAAGATCCATACGGTAGAAGTGGTTACACAGCACAAGCAGCTTCATCAGTTGCAATCCAACAAAGTGTAAATGCAGGTAGACAAGCAATGATACCTCAGCAACAACAAAGAGATACAAGATATGCTGCCGGAAACTTGAGATATTAATTGGTATGTTTTTTTAATTCTTTCCCTTTCCTCACATTATATCATTTCTCCTTTTTGGACGCATTCTTTCGGATATCTGAAGTCTTGGAAATCTTCTGAAAATTGTAGAGGTCTGACAAAAATTCCCTAAAAATCACGCATTCTAAAAATGGTAGAGATTTAAGAGTTCCGAGAGAAAAAAGGGCAACACAACAACCATTCCGAAAAAGTAAAGGCGTTCGACCTGTCGAATTTCAACCATTACAATTCACTTTTCTTTTGGTATTCGAATCCCAAAGAAAAGTTAGTTACAATTTACCATTCCTCTTTCCTAGTTTCCTAGTTGTTCATGGTAGTTCATGCGATTTCTCGTATCTCTACCGTTCTCAGACAGCATCTTGGATTTTTTCTCCAAAGTCTTATGTTTTCAGAAAATTTATAAAACTTCAGATGCCCAAAGCATACACCCTTTAGTCATTGAAGGTTTTATTATCAGGCTTATTTTGACAATCTCTAATCCCCACCCTGTCTATGATCGCCCCTTTCAAAATTGTTCACACAAAACTGGCAAATTCCTTTACCGAGACTTTCTGGTACCTGCATTAATCCTTGTACACCCTGTTTGATCTGCGATAAACAGTTGTATCATATACAAATAGGCGTTTTTGTAGGGGGTATTGTCATCCAAACATGTTCCTTTACAAGAAAAGGTAAATGTCAATTTTTGACAAACCTTGAAATCAATCAAAATTTTGAGAGAAATTACCTCCTAAAAAGACGAAGTCTCTTATTGATTATCATTGGGCCAGATTGCCCTTCCTGGGGCGAAAGGGTCTGGCTTATCACACCTTGAACAAATGTTGCATTCTCTCATTGTTAGGGGCAGATTTTTAATGGCTGAAAACAACTGCTGTTGCGATATTTTATTAGGCTCTGTTCTGTTCATTATGGGATTTGTCAAGTCAGTCTTTCAACTTTCCTGAATGTTTCCTCATTGCATTTGTCGCTTCAAAAACAAACGGACACTTTCATTCATATTGAAATTTTTCAACAAACTGAAATTTTGTTTTTTGTTTTGGTAATTTAAACGTGTTTATAGATAGTTCTGGGCTAATGTAATTGCTCAAAGATTAGAAGGAACGATTATTTGATAGCAAAATTCAAGATTCAAGTTATTTCAGTTCAACATTTATTCGTAGTATTCAAATAGTTATTATCCTATACAAACCAGGAAAAACAATACCTAAGTAGTTTGCCCGTCAAACTAAAGGTAAAAAAGCTATTCAAAGCTAATCTAACATTTCGCAAATATGTGCGAGTTTACAGTGGGTTATTAAGGTATGATTCAGTATTTGCAGATTTGCAACTTTATTTATGGGCGTCTCAGTTTTATTTGAAAAACTGATTGGATTGAAGTTAAGTAATTTGAGAATTCGTGCTCTTGTGCATCAAAAGAAGTTATGGTGGTGATAATGTCGAGGGTGTTTGGTAGGGAACTCGNTTCACCGAGACTTTCTGGTACCTGCATTAATCCTTGTACACCCTGTTTGATCTGCGATAAACAGTTGTATCATATACAAATAGGCGTTTTTGTAGGGGGTATTGTCATCCAAACATGTTCCTTTACAAGAAAAGGTAAATGTCAATTTTTGACAAACCTTGAAATCAATCAAAATTTTGAGAGAAATTACCTCCTAAAAAGATGAAGTCTCTTATTGATTATCATTGGGCCAGATTGCCCTTCCTGGGGCGAAAGGGTCTGGCTTATCACACCTTGAACAAATGTTGCATTCTCTCATTGTTAGGGGCAGATTTTTAATGGCTGAAAACAACTACTGTTGCGATATTTTATTAGGCTCTGTTCTGTTCATTATGGGATTTGTCAAGTCAGTCTTTCAACTTTCCTGAATGTTTCCTCATTGCATTTGTCGCTTCAAAAACAAACAGACGCTTTCATTCATATTGAAATTTTTCAACAAACTGAAATTTTGTTTTTTGTTTTGGTAATTTAAACGTGTTTATAGATAGCCCTGGGCTAATGTAACTGCTCAAAGATTAGAAGGAACGATTATTTGATAGCAAAATTCAAGATTCAAGTTATTTCAGTTCAACATTTATTCGTAGGATACAAATAGTTATTATCCTATATACAAACCAGGAAAAACAATGCGTAAGTAGTTTGCCCGTCAAACTAAAGGTAAAAAAGCTATTCAAATCTTTGAATCATAGCTAATCTAACATTTCGCAAATATGTGCGAGTTTACTGTGGGTTATTAAGGTATGATTCAGTATTTGCAGATTTGCAACTTTATTTATGGGTATCTCAGTTTTATTGAAAATCTGATTGGATTGAAGTTAAGTAATTTGAGAATTCGTGGTCTTGTGCATCAAAAGAAGTTATGGTGGTGATAATGTCGAGGGTGTTTGGTAGAGAACTCGCCCCTTATTTTGCACAGTGCTGTCACCCAATTAATGTATTTCCTTATTGATCATGTTGTGTCACTTTGCCTGGTGTCGTGTTTATGGTGGATTTCGTTTGTTTTAATAAGATCATTGATAACTGATGTAGTACCATAGCTCCTTCACTTTCTACAGTTTTGAAACTTTCAGCTTCACTTTGCTTTACTGCAAAATGCCTGGGTTTTCCTCAACTCGACTATATTTCCAATTTTCATGATATGATCCGCAGGTTTAGTTGGAAGGGAATACTTTTAACATACTTTGACTAACGAGAGCTACAAAATAAAAGTCTCAGCGTCAAATTTTTTTCTGGTAAATCTTCAATGTTCACTGTTCCTTTCTTCGTGTACTAACTTGCATCTTTCCCGCCAAATAATGTTTCCGCCAATCATATTTGAGACCCTGCACCATTTCGTCGTTGCTTTTGCTTCTTCGTGTGACAGTCCTAACCTTTTCAAACATGTTCTAACATCCTTGTGCAGTGAACCAAGTGATCCAAAACATAGCACACTTGTGTTTGCCTTAGTCCCATATTGTTCAAGTATTCTGATCAACTCTTTATCTGCTTTTCCTGCATACGATTGTTCCATATAAGTATCAAAACAAACTGTGATTTCAATGATTTCACACTCTTGTTCATTCTCTTTCAGTTCAATTATGTCTGGCTTTCTTCTGCTTATTTGTTGTATCTCATTTCGAAGAGCTGGAAAAACTGTTTCTGCCATTCTATTTACAAATAAATGCGATGTTGGATTTGATTTTTGGATTTTCTCACTTACTGTATCGACAATACGATCGTGTCGCCGAGAGTATAAGTTTTTACATTTCCTGCACGAACTCATTAAGTGAGCAACTGACTCAGTGTTATGATTGCATAATGTGCATCTCTTTTCAGGTTCTTTGTTCCACATGTGGATTAACTGATTACAGGGAATTTGGTTCATCCTTGCACGTACGATAAATGTTACGAGACTATCTGACAGCTTCCATCCATAATAGATTTGGTGTGATATTTTCTGCAGGTTTAGTTGGAAGGGAATAATAATAATAACAATAATAATAATAATCATCATCATTATCATCAATTCCTTTAAAGCTGGTAGTATACATCTGTAGTGCACAGCATGTGCACTAATTCATACCAACTATTTACATAATATACAAAAATAACTTAGATACAATCCAAATTTTTAAATAACCCATTTACAAACTCTGCAAGTACATATTTTCCATTCCATTCTCTGATATTTTGTTTGAAAGAGAGGACACTATCACAGCTCTTTACCACATGAGGTATGCTGTTCCAAAGGTAGCTACCTCTGTGTGTAATAGAATTTGCTCCAGAAGTTATTGATACAGACGGCATGACGTCACAGCAGCGTTGAAAACACGACGCCATCTTGTTTTGGGGTAAATATTCAGAAAATTTCTATAGGAATCTATAGGACATTTGTAAAAAGTTGTATAAAATTGCTCCTCTACTCTACCTCGCGATAGTGAGTAGGGAAAGGATAGGTAGCAATTGTCAGTCAGACCTAAACCTATGAAATAAACACACGAACATGCTGTTTTTAAAAGCAAAACAAACATTTAGGCCAAGAAAGCTGTGAAAAACTTGCCTTTGCGTCGATAATTGCATAGTTAGCACCACCAACTCTGTCGGCTGTGAGTTGCTCGTCGCTTCTTCAAAGTGAACCTTCCTTTTAGACATTCGCCTATCTATCTGCTAAAGTTTTTGAATAATTTTAACAGCTTCCAACCCTTTTGAATTTATTTATTGCGATAAATAAACGAGACAGTCTCGAAATCCCATTGCGACGCTATACTTTGCAATGGCTTCATTTACCCAAAGTCTGATTTTCGAGCGCGAATTGATCAAGTCACGTGACATGTCGTCTGTATGAATCGTTTGGAATTTTGGTATCTGTAGGAGGTCCTTGTTGCGAAGGTTGTAATTTAATTGCTTACTCTCAAATAATTCCCACAGAAATGCTGGATTTATTTGATGGAGGGACTTGAAAACCTCTGGAAGCAACTTTTGAAGATTTTGTACACGGTACCCAGGAAGCTAGTGAAGCAGTGAGTGCCTTGTTGTAAACCAGGAACTGTATGATTTACTTATAATGTGTTTTCTCCAATTTGCTTAGATTTTGATGAATTTCACATACGGTTTACTGCCCGGCAATACCGCTGATGCGATTTCGCGCGTTCGACAAATTTTGACTAAACAGAATGACAAATTTTGCCGTTTGTTGGCAATTGTACATTGACACTTTATTTGACTTTTAGTTTTGGAAGATACGTTATTGAGACACTTGCATTCGTTCATAGAAACATGTGCTTCTTTTTCCTAGAATAATAGTAGGAGCCTTGGATTGGCTGTTACAAATTTTGGATAGCCAGAGTTATGACCTATTTATTAGCAATGTAGGCTGTGTACTCTAATTATTTGTGGATTGTGATTTGGTTTGTTTGCTGGATTTGAAACGTAGAAAAATAGTGTGTGTTATCATGAGCGGTAGGAAACATTTGGATTGTTCTTTGGAAAATGTTGTGGTCATAGGTTGCGGTTTTTAAGATTAAATTAGCCGCGATGTTTTCACAGCGGCTTCCTGCTATTTAGTAGCCACTTGACGGTTGACCCAGCAGACGCTAATCCCCATCGACAGATTAGCGTCTGCCGAGTCAACCGTCAAGTGGCTACTAAAATGCAATACAAATAAGAGATTTATGATAAAAACCACTGAAGAAGCCATTAATATCAACGAAAGTTTGTAACAATTTATGATCCTATGAGAAACTTTCAACTTCTTCTTTTTGGCATTATTTTATGCAAGATCAATAGAAAACAAAAAAGATTAGATTTGAAGTTTTAGCAGACAAACCTAGGTTTATGTCAAATTCATTTCGACAGATAGGATATCTTAGCTTCTTGATGGATAATATTTTGCTATTTAGCAGAGCGTTATAATTATTTGTCTTTGCATTGCAAAATTTCAAACAATATCTGGACATTTTACTATATACCCATGCATCGTGTGAAAGAAAAGATGATTTTTTTGGCAGACTCTTAGATTTTCAAGATTGATAGAAAAATACTGATGACTTGCAGATTTGATTGTAGTGTCTCCAAAATTTTCTTGGAAATGAGAGGTAAATGAACAAGATAGAAAGTGTTCATATGCAATGTGATAGATTTGCTGTTGTGGTTTTTATGTTTTTACCTTGATGATGCTGATGCTGTTGATGCTTTTCGTCCTTTATAAGTTTCAAGGGTGTATTATGCTGTCATTTAGAAACGTTCTCGAGGATGGGATGCCCGTTTTCACAAAAATTAAACTTGAGGCTGCATGAGCCTATCTGCATAAGACGTTATCAGATCAACGTTATTTCATGCTTAGCTCTCGTTGCTTTAAAATGACCCCGAGGACGAGAGGAAATAGAAATAGAAGTGAGAATACCAGCACTTAAGGCAGAAGTAAACGAAAAATGAGTTAGTTAGTTTGCTTACGATTGAGAGACGGTTTTTAGCTTCTAATTATAAAATGATTAGGACTTTTTTTTCCTCCTTTTTATTTACCAATAAACATGCAAAATCTAAACAGATATAATGTATTCCTCGATTTGCTGGTTGGGGTTCTTGTGAAACAAGTTAGACTCCTTTAATTCGATGATCATGAGTGATCTTTCACGTGACAGTCAATGTGCAGCTGATTTCCTTGATTTCCTGTGACCATTGATTTTCCTTTCTTCGCCTTGCAGTTTATAAGGCTATTCTTTGTCGGTGTATGGCATTCATTTTCATTCATTACTTTATTTTAAGTAGGCTGGGACGATTTCTAGCTAATTGCAGCTAATTTAGGCCTACTATGCATGCCGCATCCAGGCATGGAACCCCTAGTTTAACGTCCCTTACGAAGGACGGCGAAGGGAGTTGCTTGGTCAAGCATCTGGAAGGTCACCCATCCGGATTTTGACCTCACGACTAAGCTTAACTTCAGTTACCTAACGGAAACTATATAAGCCGCTCGGCCACTCACCCCACTCTATAGCCCGCATTTTCATCAAAGCCAAATATTTTGTGTCGTGCAATTTATATCTTTAAAATTCCTTCTTGTTGAATCCCCTCTCCTTGACGTCTCCACCCATTGTCAAAATGTTTCTTTAAGGGTTACTCGCTATTTGTACATATCGAGGTCTTCAATCCTGTCTTTGTGCAAAGCTTCCGCAAATCATTCCTATTTTTTTTTTATTTATTGCTACCTAGCATCCGAAGGTTTTATCATATAAAT
>REGM01000018.1:286568-304724 GCA_004194415.1 Aurelia aurita
TGGTATGGTATGGTATGGTATGGTATGGTATGGTATGGTATGGTATGGTATGGTATGGTATGGTATGGTATGGTATGGTATGGTATGGTATGGTATGGTATGGTATGGTATGGTATGGTATGGTATGGTATGGTATGGTATGGTATGGTATGGTATGGTATGGTATGGTATGGTATGGTATGGTATGGTAGAGATAGAATAGCCAAACTACTGGTCGGTTTTGGACAAAATTACTCCAATGTGTTCCTGAAGATCTCCTTGGTTTATTTTGCATATATTTACAATGAACTCTGAGCAACACTTACACTTCCTTAACAATGTTATCAGCTAATTGATAAACTTAGAAAGAAGCTGGTTGGAGTCAAGAACTTATTCAATTAATGCTGGAACTATGTGCCCTATCAGAATTAAATGAACCAGAGTATTTTTCTTGAAAACAGAAAATTCTGCGAGAATTAAAAAAGAACTGTGGATTTCTGTAAATCAGTCCTTTGACTGACGTGGCCACCGTGCCTAAAGAATTTAAAATAAAATCAAATTTGAAATTGTTAGAATGTTACCCTAAATTTAACTTTAGGGAGGCTGGTATGTGAGTTGGTGGGGAATAACAATAACTAACTAATTAACCAACTAACTAACTAACTATCTAACTAACATAGCTAAAAACAAGCTCTTAATCGCCACAAGCATGACAAATCCAAACATAAGGAACTGATGATAGAAGCCAGAATTGAATCTATGCTCAAATCTGAATGCTGAAAGTCCGACACCGTATAAATATTATTGCTGCAACAACAGTAACGCAATCCTGGATTGCCTTTTTGAACAGATTAACAGGACCAAAAATTGTTCCTTATTCGGTCTTTTTCCAGCGTTTTTATCATACTTCTGTTTGCCACTAGACTTGCTCCAAGTCTATTACGTGGTCTATCAGCACTCAACAGAACATAATAACCTCTGCGGGGGTGTAAGTCATGAAGAAGACGCTGCGATGGAAAAACGAAAGGAAATGGGTCCTTTCGTTTCTCCTTCGTATCATCATCTAAATAACTTACGCCCCCGTAGAGGTTATTATGTTTTATTGAGCGCTGATAGACCACGGAATAGACTTGGAGCAAGTCTAGTTTGCCACGGGCATACACTTTAAAGTGATCTAAGGGCACCGATCTACGATTCAAGTGTAGCAAATAAAATCCTGTTTAAACAGATTTAATTTGAAATTAGATCGGAAAAATTAAAGTGAAAGTAAGATCGGTAAGAATTTCGTTTAAAGTGAGCATGAGTTTTTGCTTTGGAAGACGTGAATGAGTTTTGACCTGTAAAACGCAAATCCGACCACATGAGCCCAGGGCTTTGCGTTTGGGTTCATAGAATTAGTCAACTTATTCAATTAATTCCTTGAACTTTTTAGTTAACTCGTAGAGAGACATGTTTAGAGCAATCGCAATCTTTCTAAACTGTTATTCGGAGCATGCTCGTGAAATCACATGCTGAACATTTAATTTCGAAAACTTCTTTCTAAAAAATGGACTCCTTTTGCTGAAGAAAGCAAAGAATTCAAAGCCTTAGCTACAATACTACTGTGTCAAGAATGAACGCTCGAACGTTCTGTCAAGCTCTTCATATATATACTTTAGACGGATTATTTTTGTGTAGTTTCGCTCCCCTGAATTGATATGTCGCTACAACTACTGAAGCGACAACAACAACATCAATTCAATTCAATGAGCGAAAGTGAAGGAACATAAATCACGAGTCGAGATATACTTACTGGATGCCAAATGCTTACATCATCACTATCAACTGCAAAACACTACTTTACTTTACACAGGTAAAGTATGGCATTTTTTTATCTCCTTGTTGGACCTTCTTTTTTAATAATTTACAGCTTTGATCTCTCTCAAAGATTTTTTTGGATGCTCTCAGGCAAGACATTTTGGATGCTATGAGATTCGTCATATTTTTCAAGATTTTACCTACAACGAAAAGTTGAGAATTATAACCAATGGAGAATGCCACTATACCCCCCCCCCACTATGCCCCATTATGTAAAGAACGGAGAGCAGAAGCAGCTAGTCAATTCAATGCAAAGTTGCGTAACAAAAGTGGTAATATGGTGAGATGGAGCGAAAACAACGAGTCATGTCATAAGTCCAGAGAAGTAGCTCAATCTGGAAGCAGATCGAAGTATATGTTGCTGGAACTAAGATGGAATCGAGATGGAATATCATTACAAGACATAAGCTTTTCAAACCCTTTTTGTGCAATCTTACCCTTTTTGTGAAGAATATTTTGTGCTGTGAGAAGCTTGGCAAGAAGTTAAGGATTCAATACTGGAAGAAGCTTGTCGAAGATTTTTATAACGACAGTGAAGAAGATGTTTTTTGTGGAGCTGTCAGAAGTAAAAGGGGTGATAGTATGTCATTGTTAAATATGTGAAAATAGTTTTGCAAAATATTTGGTGTCGTTTGAAGAATGGCAGAAGAAGCATGCAAGCTGGAAGAAGCTCGATGATGATCTTAGAAGAAGATTTATCTGAAACTACCAGTTGGTAATTTCTTCGGATTCTTTTTGTGACAAATGATCAAAATTGTTTAGTATTGTTAGAAGAATGGGAAAGAGAAATTTTCAAAGCAGGTAGAAGCGCATGGATGACTTTAGCGTGTTGCTGGGATTGTCAAAGAAGCTCTTGGATGATTGTAGGTGCTTCTTCAACTTGTCCGAATCAAGACATTTGGTGATTGCAAAAGCAGGGTCAAGAGAGGATGTGAAGAAAAACATCGCTAAGGATTTTGCAATGAGATTTCAAGCGAAGAAGATGCAACTGGAACTGTGAAAGTAAAGCTTGCATGTTGCTTCCAATGGATCAATTTTGTCAGTCTCTGTTTGCAACGAATGTTTGGCGACTGCAGAAGAATAGGAAAGAGAAACAGTCCAAACAGGAAGAAGCTTGTTGCGGATTTTAGAAGAAGTTTGGTTGCTGGAACTTTCAGAATGCAGACAGGTGGTTTTGTGTCATTAGCCAATTGGTCAGAATCCCTTAGCAACAATATATTGCTGGAACCATCAGATTTGAGAGTTCGTTTTGTACGCTATTGATCAATTCGTCTCAATTTTTTGAAGCTCAGTTGGTTTCAGAAATGTGGTTACTAAAACAAGTGCTAAATCCAGAAGAATAACCACTTATATCCTGCTCGTGATGTCAGGCTATAATCAATGTCGAGCCTCCCTCGACTATATTAAAGAAAGAGATCGCTGTTTCACAAGAAGGGATTGATCGAGGAACGGCCACAAGCAAGTCCTCAAGCTGACATGCACCTCTTCTGGCNGGAAAGAGAAACAGTCCAAACAGGAAGAAGCTTGTTGCGGATTTTAGAAGAAGTTTGGTTGCTGGAACTTTCAGAATGCAGACAGGTGGTTTTGTGTCATTAGCCAATTGGTCAGAATCCCTTAGCAACAATATATTGCTGGAACCATCAGATTTGAGAGTTCGTTTTGTACGCTATTGATCAATTCGTCTCAATTTTTTGAAGCTCAGTTGGTTTCAGAAATGTGGTTACTAAAACAAGTGCTAAATCCAGAAGAATAACCACTTATATCCTGCTCGTGATGTCAGGCTATAATCAATGTCGAGCCTCCCTCGACTATATTAAAGAAAGAGATCGCTGTTTCACAAGAAGGGATTGATCGAGGAACGGCCACAAGCAAGTCCTCAAGCTGACATGCACCTCTTCTGGCTTGCTGATGACAAGGAAAAAGAGTAATTACTGGAATGCTTGTACATTTAACTACATCCCGAGGAAGTCCATCCACATCCCTCTCTACCTCACGACGACAATGGACGTACGACTCCAACCCATGGAAAGCCTTTTGCTAATTTTTCTCTTCCACCCGAGGAATGATGATCATGGCCACCATTTGAAAACTTTGAGCCCTAATTCAACAAAGCGTTATGGCTGCATCTTCAAATCGCCCTGTGATGCCTCATACTGCCCCTCCTGTTCAACTTTCGCCAGTTTCTATCTACATTCCCTCAAGAAACAACCTGCCATTCAATTTTCCCCACAGCCACACTAAACCTGAACAGCTGTGACTCCAACTCGACTTCCTTATGCAACACCAGCTACCATTTTACCTTCAACTTTAGTTAAATTTTTTATCTAGAAGTACAGAAAATCCCAATGCTCTTAAAAACAAACTTAGAACCCTTTTGAAAACAAATGCATAGTATAATGATTGAAATATTGTTTTGCCAAATTCTCTATATGATACGGTTTTGCGCCCCTAAAATTTTAATCAATTTTAATCCAACGTAACGAAGGGATAGTGTGGTTGCTGTGTCTTCCCCAGCTTCAAGCAAGGTTAAAATTAACATTGCATTATCATTTCTTCAAGCCTCGAATATACCATGTAAATGTTTTCGTTAAGATTTAGCCCCTTCGATGCTGGCATACCTGCAATCAATTTGCAGTTTGCAACGTAATTACCCCCTTACTTCTTGGCTGAATTGCGACCGACACAGCATTTCAAAAGTTATCGTGGAATCAGTTCGATGAATGCGCCTTCATTACTTTCATCCGATATCCCCAACCTCAGGGCTGTAGGAAGCANATTTTAATCAATTTTAATCCAACGTAACGAAGGGATAGTGTGGTTGCTGTGTCTTCCCCAGCTTCAAGCAAGGTTAAAATTAACATTGCATTATCATTTCTTCAAGCCTCGAATATACCATGTAAATGTTTTCGTTAAGATTTAGCCCCTTCGATGCTGGCATACCTGCAATCAATTTGCAGTTTGCAACGTAATTACCCCCTTACTTCTTGGCTGAATTGCGACCGACACAGCATTTCAAAAGTTATCGTGGAATCAGTTCGATGAATGCGCCTTCATTACTTTCATCCGATATCCCCAACCTCAGGGCTGTAGGAAGCAGCTGCAGATTGGGGGGGCTTTTGTTCTCAAACAATAGAGAACAATACATCTGATTTATACTTGTGACGTAGCACCATTGTTTTCAAAGTTATTGGGGAGCACGAGCCCCCCCTCCCCCCCCCCCCCCCGCTTCCTACGGGCCTGCCCAGCCTACACCAACAGTTTTTTAAAGAAGATGTTTCTAATGTGTCTTCTGTGTGACATTTTATGAGACGCTGTTAAACTGGAAGGAGCTCGTGGAGGATTTTTTAGCCTGCGCGCAGCTTCAACTCCTCCTCAAAGGAAAAATAGATTTCCTTTGAGGAGGAGGTAAGGCTGCGCGCAGGCTAGGATTTTCATAATGATGCTGCAAAGAGAAGCAGATGTTACCGAAAGTGTGAGAATTAAGACAGGATGCCACTGTTACCTTGGTCAATATTTCAAACTGTTTTATAATATGAAATACGTAGTTATTTTAGAAGAACAGATATGAGAAGGTGCCGAAAGCGAAACTTGTCGAGGTACCAATATGAAAACCAGGTCGCATTGACCTTTTTAATGCTATCCCTGCCATTTTTAGCTTTGGTTGTTTTTTAGATTAGATTTTTAGCTTTTGCCTGTAAGTTTGTTGATACTTGTAACGTAATTAGATCCATTTTGATGGCAAAATTATACATGCATACACGAGGAGAGGATGCTCGTTGTAGAGTTAGGTGGAAATGCTGCTCGGACTTTTAGAGTGAAGACGGAATGTTTCAAAGCATTGGAAAATTCATCAGACTCTCATTCATTGTTACGAATATTTGCTGCTGCTTGCAGAACATGAGAGAAAGTCGTGAAAGCTGAATAACTCGTTGGCAAGCTGTTACTGGAAACGTTGGAATGAAGACGTGAGGGAAATGTGACGTTAATCAATTTTTGTCAGTCTTTTTGTGACAAATGTTGGTGATGTTTGGAGAATTGAAAAGAGAACTTCTTGACTCCGAAGTCCGAAGAAGCAACACCGATGATCGATGATGAAATCATCAATTCAGCTCAAACCTCTATTGACAGTTGAAACATACCCCCATACGAAACCTATTTTCCTGATAGCGAATGAAAACTTACTTTCTCGACACCAAGGTGATCTTGATTAGATGATGTACAAGAACTCTGTTGGTCTTGTTAGCTGCAGTGTGCTGTCCAGGGTAAGTCAGGGGCGGTCAAGTACTGTACATTTCTTGACCCCACCTTTTTCCTGTGAACAAAAATAAAACAACCCGGTTTTTGGCGATGTGTATAGGGAAAACCCTGGAAAAAGCCAACTTTTTGGAACATAGCTGGTCAGTATAGAATTTCAGGTGTTCTAGCAGAATTTCTGGTGCTGTTCGGCTAATTTCTTCAACATGTTACGGCCTTTGACATCCGTTTGACGTAACGTATGTCCTTGAAATTTCCAAGAAAGCCCTTTTTTGCTGAATTTTGGGTACAGTGTTGTGACCTCCCTAAGTGTTTCTGACATCCCTAAGTGTTTCTGGCATCCCTAAGAAAATTTTAATCATTATGATATCAGCTTTTTCTCGCCATTGAGCAGGAAAAACCAGTGCTGACGACCGCCAAAACAACCAATTTTTTGGGACAAACCTTGTCAAATGATCTATTGTCCAATAATATATAGGAAAAATGCCAAACTCACTGAAAGCAGAAAAAGCTACCTTTTTAGGGACAAGAGGTGGCCAAAGTTCAGAGAAAAAAGCCAAGTTTTGAGACAGACCTAGAACCACCGCATCGTCCCCATCGGACATTACCACCCCTGCCCTGATAAGTATGATTCTGTGCCTTTCACAATTAAATGTTCAGATGATTAGCACAAAACTGAAATCCTTGTCCGTTGTTGCTCGATTTCAAGTAGTAGCTCTCGTTCTCCATTTTAACCCGTTCTTGACCTTCTTCTCGTAGATTAGACTCTGATAGGGGTTTTCAGCAGCAAGGGGGCTAGACCCAAGGGGGGCCCAAGAAGGGTTGGGAGCAACGGAGGACGAAGGACCACCAGGAAGTAGCACAGGCGTTGAATCTTTGCTAAACTTTAAAATTAGTCGTGTAAGATGTTGTGGCCCCATTCTTTCAACTGAATTGCTCGAAGAGAACTTTAGATAGTTTACCTAAGTACGGAAATGCTCCAGGAAGTACGGAAACTAAGGAGCAAGGATCAAGGAAATCTTACGGAAAATGAAATAGCTGCGAAAACCAGGCAAGTCCTGAAGGGAGCATGTTCCTTTTTAGGGGCAGCAAGGCAGCGATGACCCCCTATCAGAGCCTCACAGATGCAGGGGCGTCGTGGCACCTGTAGATTAGGAGGGGCCAAGCTCCAAGATTTTCCGAAAAAAGTCGAAAGTTTAATAATGCTTTTCTTGGTTCATGAGATACTGGATATGCTTGTCATTTGACTTTACGTGAGATGACTTGAGACATTTAGGACAAATTAACTGGGGGGTAATCAAACGAAGGGGTCTGGGGGCTAAGCCCCCAGAAAAAATTTTGAGGACACGCCCTTTACTTTGGCTTAGAACGCTTCTCTCGACCCCATGTTTGCCGGTATCAACATAGAACTTTTGACCATTTTGTGAAATATTTTTAGAAGTCAGCATCCATCCCCAGGAAAATTTTTGAGTAAACAAAATTTTCTTTGGCTTAGAATTCCTTTCTCCATCCCATCTGAACCAATGCAATTGGAAACTTTGAAAATTTTTTAACAGTTTTCTATGAATCACCATCTTTGGGAAAGTTTTTGCGTAAAGACCTTATACTTTTTCCTAGAAAGCGTCTCGCAATCCAGTGTTTGCATGACCCCGAAATGGAAGCTTTGAAAATTCTGTGATAGTACGTCTGGAAAATTTTTAAAAATACCAACCTTTACTTTGGCTTAGAATGACTCTCCCGGTCACCTTCCTGCATTTCTTGGAAAAATTCTTACACACCCTACCTATATCCAGCTACTTTCTCCTCGTTTTTGGAAGAATCTCGAGGACCATCTTTTCACAGAAGCGGGGACCTTATATCACTTTTGATTTCTATAAACGAATAAAGATATTCTGCGTTTTGAAGTCAATGATATCCGAATTTAGTTCAATTTACAAATTCCAGAGCACGTTAAGACTAAAAAGTGCATTTCACCCCCTTTGGTTTAACAGACAAAAAAATTCCGAGAATTTTCCGACGAAGCACTCATATTTCCGAAAATCCGATGATTTTGAAAATAGGGGGGCCATGGCCCCCCTGCCCCCCGCCGGCCACGACGCCCCTGCAGAGATGGCTTATTTCACTATGAAACTTCACAAAAGTTGCCAGTGAAATTAATTTGTGAATGTGGATGATCCTTTAGTCGTTGTTGCTGCTGTTGTAATTTGGCATTTTTCGCGCCACAACAAATGAGCTGAAAGCAAAAAGCGAAGTCCATTTATTCATTCCATCCAGAAGCTTTACCACCATCAACTGTAAACAGATTCAGAGTTAATACAGTGAAGTTATGGTAAGCAAAATACATTATTTAATGATTGGAATACACTATTTTTAGACATAAGCCAGAGTAAACTGGCGTTGTTAGGCCCGTTTGGCAGTTAGGCCCTATTCGTTTTAATTTAGGCCCCTTTTCGGTCCAGTGCCTTTTCGAGAGAATCTGTCACGCGATAGAGGCTTACAGCAGTTTTATAATTTTCCTGTCATATGTCCACATGTCTTATTGAGAGAATTTCACTAAAATTCAAACATTTACAGGTCCTCTCTAGGGTACTGGCGGGACTTGCAGGATATATCAGACAGTTTTAGCTTTCAACATCCAGTATCAGCCCTCAAAAATAGTTTAAAAACAAGCGCAAACTTAAGTAAACCTTTCATGACCATTGCTCTTCCATCCTGCACCATTATCATTTCGATTGCTTCTTGCATCTTCAAAATATGCTCAACAAACTGGCTTTGGCTTATATAGGCCAAAGTCAATTTGACTCCATCTATCTTCTCTTTTATGTGACAGCATATTTTAAAGAAGCAAAAAGCGATCGAAATTATAACGGTGCAGAGTGGAAGAGCAATGGTCAAGGAAGGTTCACTTAAGTTTGCATTTGTTTTAAAATATTTGAGGGCTGATACTGGATGTTGAAAGCTAAAACTGTCTGATATATCCTGCTGCCTGATAAGTCCCGCCAGCACCCTAGTCATGGCCAGCCGTGACTCCTGCTTTCCCCAATTAAGTGAAGGTGAAGTTGCGGTTTTTAGCTCCAAGCGCTGGGATCACAGAAGTAGCTAAACGCTAATCGAGTCCGCAACCCCTTGTCATGACGCAAGAGGTGCTGGTGGGATTTATTTAGACTTCATTGGAGCTTCCAATGTTTATCAAAGCTTCAGATCAGTAAAACTCTCTTTTGTAAAGCTTAAACCTTGCGATTCTGAAAATGATCAATGGACAAAACTCCACTTTGGAATTGCTTAAAATTCATAGTCAGGCTTTGAGTATGATCATGAAAAAAGGGGAAAGCGTCCCTTCAGTTTCGGAGTGATGTTGGCAAAATCACATATAATATGTGCATTTTTTAGTCATTTTACCCCCCCCTGTCAGAAATTCTAGTTATCCTGCCAGAATATTTCTGACACCCCATCCCCCTTTCCCCCCATTATGATCCATTTTAATGCACTCTTCTCTGAAAAATGTTCTGAATTCTTCTGAGAGAATTTTATGGAGATTAAGATTTTTGGAAAACATTTCATTATACACTTATCATTTAAAACTAACTGCTGTTAAATCATTAAAAAATTTTGCGACACATGGTAGCATGTACAACTCCACGATCACTTGCAAAATGATAGAGCCCTCAACAAAACATAAAACCAAAGTTGAAATGTTCTTCAAAATGGGAATCAGGTGAGATCATTTTTATTTTAAGTGGTATTTTGAACTCAGACGCTATGATAAAGAAAATTAAGACGACCTGCCTCCTACACAGATCGTCAAGGTTGTCATTATATTGCAAAAGTAAGAATGTTCAAAGAAACTACCAAAAGCCCTTGTCCATTGCTAACCAATGCAGGTATTCTTGGCATCGCAACTTACCTGAAGATGGGAAAAGTATCTCTCCAAATATCACTCACATGAACAAAACAGATTCATGTTGTGAGAAACCTGTTCTTTTGAAAAGGCCAAACAAAGACTGGTACTCAATTGACAAAATCAAACATCTTAAAAATATGGCTCACTTTTCATCAATTTAATAATTCTGATGTGCTTTTATGATGTGCCACTTTTCATTTGGCATCACATTTGAAGTTAAGAACATTACTTCTCCAAAATCACCTATTGGAAAAGTCACCATTTTTCTAATGCAGAATTTTACTGGTAAGAAAATCCTAGGAAATTTGTAACAGGCACTCCCAAAAAACTTGTTCTACCTTTGGGCTAGGCCCATTTTGCCAAGAATTCCCTGCAGCAAATCTCATCCTATGTAGGCATTTAAGCATTAGAGCTGCCATTGAGAACAAGATTTGGTAGCTGTTAGAAATAAAACTTTTGCAAAAAGTTTTTCCGCCTGTTAGCTTTATTGTAAAGTTGCAGTTTTATTATGCCTTACCATACTTCACTCAAATTTTATGTAAACTGTATAAAATGTTAGTTTTACAAGCATAGTTTCGTGCTAAATAGAACTTTTTGCCTCCTGTGAACGCTGTGAGCTGTCACGTGAACAAAAGAAATTGGTTACTGTGTATTTTTATGATATTCTGCTTTGCTGCAAGTTATACTTCTTAATCATTTACTTTGCAACACATTATCGCTATAACTATAAGAATATCCTTGACAGGAAAATTTCCTGCAGAACTTCAGCTGCCAGGAAATTTTCTGCAAGCGTGCTCATGTGCTTGGGCCCTTTTGGATGCCTGTTGTACCTAGCATTGCACAAATTTGCATTTATGCATCCGACATGCTTGCAAACCACCTGTTTCTGCTGAATGCCCTCTTGGCCACATGGCTTGATCCAACAGCTAATAACTCATTGTTCCTTGACTGAAAATTGTTCCTGCAGAGGTCTAGCTAACTAGGCAAATCGATATTCTTTGTGATGAGATTTTAATTGAAAGCAAGAGTAAAATGCCATTGATTAAAAACATTAGATTTATGATATTCTCCAGAAGCATGCAATTTAAAAAAAACGAAATGTATATATGTACCAGCTTTTGCTAGCTCTGTCGAATTATGCAACCTGTCTAATTCTCGAAATATATTCTGTATGATACAACAAAGACTGTTGTTGTAAAACACAATAACAAAGAACAACAACTGTGCTTCCATAATGAAAGCCTTGCTTGACTTCACAAGGTGTCTGGAAATGGAATTACCATGTTGCACAGCTCCCAGGATTTGCTGATGTCAACTGAAATTAGTCAAAATATTCCTGTATTATGTAGTTCACATTTTTTTGTAAGAAACTTTATAGGTCTGGGGCTGGTATCCAATTTCTTAAATTTTAGGACATTTTTGCTACCAAAAGTTTCTTATGAGTTTCTTAAAGTTTTATCTTTGAATGAGAATTAATACTTATTGTCAAAATGTCTGTCAAAATACCTATAAGATCTCAAAACAAATATTAACACAATTGACATTCAAAACGATGTCAAAACATTCATTAATACTGTATATTATCAAACTATTTTTGAGTGAACTGGGAAAATTTAAGCTGTAACTTACACAAGTTTCTTAGCTTTTTCAATCCAGGTAGCATGGTTTCTAAATTTTTGAAAAATTGAGCTTACTGTTTCTTATATGTGGTGTGGTTTCTTCTAAGAATAATAGTGTGATGAGAACACCAGTTAGCCACAAGAGGGCTATGTAACGCAAAACATGGAGAATGTAATTGATGTTTTATGCCACTTTTGTTTCACAAAATCTCTTGATTTTGTTGAAATTGAATTTTTAAGGGTATTTAATTGTATGAAAGGTACCATGACCTGTATTGGTAGTTCCAGGAAACTTTTCACACAAAAAAAGATTTCCAAAACAAAATTTTTCCTTCAGGAAAATGTTTACTAAAAGTCAATACCATTCAACAAACCATAGTGCAAATGTTCCAACATTCCATCCAAGGTTTTGCTTTTCAGTATATGTTTGGCTGTTGTTAGCCGGTGTTTTGCTTCTCTTGTGTTGCATTTATTTGAAATTTTAGAAATTGTTCTGCAAGGTTCCACCTGTCTCCAACCTTCATTTTCTCATCAAATCATGTGCATCAGTCATATGTTTTGTTACTTGTTTCACAGGAGATGAAGTGATATAAATCATGTACGAAATCAGAAGGTAGGAAGGAACACTGTCAAGATGAATAAACATAAACAGGATAGATTCAACTCACATCAGGTATGTTAACGTCATTTTAATCTTCATTTGCCCTATTTTGTTGCTCATATCTCAAATTGCAGCTCTTGCTGAAAAAAGATTTTGAAAAGCGTCTGCGTCTGATAAAGTTTTTCAATTTTTTACGTGCTGCTGGTGACTCTTTGAAACAATTTATGTCATTGGAATGAAATAAATATAAACACAAATCGGGAAACACAGCTTTATGATGAACTTCGATACAATGAGTGTTGACGAGTATCACGTTTGGGACCAGACCAGCAGATGTTGTAAGAAAAGATAGCATTTTCATTTAAACCATAATCAGTTGATAAAGACAAATCCAGTAAATGTTACAGTTGTTTCAACAAATTCATGCTATTAATTGCGATTGCAACCGTAATTATGCATAATCTTTAATAATTAGTGCTATAAGTTTCCGCACGCGTTCACCTTTCTTAGCTGTGGATGGGACAAGCTGTCTGGAAATATTCTATTATTGACATGACTTATTGACCGAATTTGTCATATTATTTTTAATTAACATGGCCTTGCACATTTAGTAATAGCATGAATTTGTCGAAACAACTGTTACGTTTACTTGATTTGTCTTTATCCACTGCTTGAACTGAACATGAACAACATGAACATGAACATGAACATGAACATGAACACTGATTGAACTGAACATGAACAACATGAACATGAACATGAACACTGATTGAACTGAACATGAACAACATGAACATGAACATGAACACTGATTGAACTGAACATGAACAACATGAACATGAACATGAACACTGATTGAACTGAACATGAACAACATGAACATGAACATGAACACTGATTGAACTGAACATGAACAACATGAACATGAACATGAACACTGATTGAACTGAACATGAACAACATGAACATGAACATGAACACTGATTGAACTGAACATGAACAACATGAACATGAACATGAACACTGATTGAACTGAACATGAACAACATGAACATGAACATGAACACTGATTGAACTGAACATGAACAACATGAACATGAACATGAACACTGATTGAACTGAACATGAACAACATGAACATGAACATGAACACTGATTGAACTGAACATGAACAACATGAACATGAACATGAACACTGATTGAACTGAACATGAACAACATGAACATGAACATGAACACTGATTGAACTGAACATGAACAACATGAACATGAACATGAACACTGATTGAACTGAACATGAACAACATGAACATGAACATGAACACTGATTGAACTGAACATGAACAACATGAACATGAACATGAACACTGATTGAACTGAACATGAACAACATGAACATGAACATGGACATGAACATTGATTGGACTAAACATGGTTTAAACATAATCCTCATCTTTTTACAACATTTACGGGCCTGGTCCCAAACGTGATACTCGTCACACTCAATTTATTGAATATCATTCTTCAGAAACAAAGGTCAAGGTGGCCTGAACTGAAGGCCAGATAACACAGCATAGGTTCCAAATCTTTAAATTGACATAAAAAAGTTGGTGTAAAATTCTATGACCTATTTCTTTGAATTGAATGGTTGGCATGAAAGAAACTTTAGCTACTTTGCTATAATTCTACCGTTGTACTTTCCTGAAATCTGCGAAATTTTTTCGAAATTACAGCGTATTCTATATTTCAATTCATTTGAGGATATGACGTCCTCAAATTTCTATATTGTAAACAATAAGAATGAAAGACTCATGCTTGATACCATATATATTTCATATTTCATATTTCAATATTTATCTAAGGGAGGGTAGCCCTTCAACACAGGTGTTGATGACCATAAACTAATATGGTTAAAGGTAATGTGTCCATACAAATAGGCCTCCCAGAGCAAGGCATGTGATCAACTAAAATTTCTTTTCAATCACGCATTACAGCAATTTTCTCTATTCATGTGATCAGTTTGAATATCAACCAATCATTTGCCGAGAATTTGATGGATGTTGACAGGTTGGGTATATGCTGGCCTTATATATGGACACATTGCCTTTAGCTAACATAACCATAAACCATAAACATATTGTAGACATCCATAAACTATGTTCTTTTGAAAATTGTACTATGTTCCCTCAAAAAGTTTCGAAATTACGATGGTTTTAAGTTTTTTCAAATTTTTTTTTAATTCTGAAAAAAGAAGAAAAACACTATAATTCTTAAAATATTGAAGATTTCAGAAAAGTCCAGTGGTAGAATTATAACAAAGAAGCTAAAGTTTCTTTCAAGCCATTCCATTCAAAGAAATATGTCACAGAATTTTACACCAACCTTTTTAAAGATTTGGAACCTATGCTAAATAACACAACATTGTGACTTTTGACTCACAGTCACATGACAGTTACCTTTTGCTCTTTGTCAACAGGCCCCTGGGATAGATGATTTTGAATTGCTGAAACCAATTAGCAAAGGAGCTTTTGGGTAAATGTTCCTCTGTTTAAAATTGTCGCTGTTTGTTACGTTCCAGCAGTTCCACCTCTGGACACAAAATAGATCTTTGTAGCACCATTAAAAAGATATGGGAAAAATTAAAAGTGATATGGCATTTTTTATATTCGATTAAAAGTTTACATAGCATGTAACAAGTTTACATAGCAATAAAAGTTTACATAGCATATAAAGCAGATTACTGTACCTACAAACTACTTTACAATACTACAAGGACGATACCATGGGGGGCAAAAGACTATGACTACCCCATGGCCATTACTTAAAAAACGTTAAGCTACATACAATTAAATATTACACATGATTAAAAACAAAATGTACTGTACTAGAATCTGTCTAACATTAAATGTCAGGTCAGAATTGCGATAACTCGAAATAATTTCGCGAGCAAAACTCTTTTGTTAGCATTTGTCGCAACAGGAGAAATTAGGTCATCCTTCTACTGAATCTTTAATTATCAGGAAACTGTTAATTTTGCGTCAACCTCTTTACAGGCATGTCTATTTGGTAAGGCGAAGAGGAACTGAAAAGTTGTATGCAATGAAAGCGATGAAAAAGAGTGATGTTTTGAATAAAAATATGATTGAGCAAGGTGGGAATATTTTTAGTTGTGTATTCACATACAACTAAAAAATACTGACATATAATACAAAGTTGTACCTGGTGAGTCAGAAAAAACGTGGGGCGTTTAGCAAGCCATATTCTGGTGAAAAACAAATCAAATCGGGAGTGTTGAAGTTTTATATTGCAGAAGAAAGATTGAATTAGTTATAGAAATTTAGTTTGTTAAAATTGGTGATTTCTTTCCCTATTTATTTGCAATTTTATAATATAGCCATTTTGGTGAAAAGCATCGCTAGTAAAAGAACTTTCAGCTTGCTAACAATGACAATTTAAATGACTAGTCTCCAAGAGATACAACATAAGTAACGTTAGTTTTTCCTTTTGTGCTCTAACACAATGCATGCGTTGTTTCAATTTTTGGTAGAGAAACAATATGATGGTTTAGATGGTCTCGCGTGCATGCATATTAATCTAATTGAAGGCCTATTTTAACAATCTTGCGAAACACCATTTTACTAAAATCGCTCGTAATTATGAAATGGAAAGACAGATTTCGACCAAATAAATTTTCATATCTAGGTTAGCTTTTCTTCTATGCAATGAACTTTAAAGAAACGAATTTGCAAATCGAACGGCATCAATAAAAATTTGCAAACACCCCATGTTTTTTCTGACTCGCCGGGTATGGGTCAGTTGTATGGTTGTATGTATAAAGACACATGTACAACCTATTGTGATAGTTGTATATTCATGTTTGTAATTCGTATCGAATTTTGTTTGAGTACAAGGTTATCTGAGAGGAAAATCAGTTTGGCAATGGGCCCTGGAAATTTTCTTGCTCCTTTAGTCAGACTTCAATAACAAGTTTTTTCGTGAATATATAAATCTTTATGATTATGTAACTAGATTTAAAAATGGTTCAAGCTTCCTTACATTGACAGTTTTAAAATTTAACATGTCTGTGAAGTTATCGAAACTCTTAGCAAACCAGAATGACAACAAGTTTTAGTTATCACATAGTATTTACTATTTAGGAAAGAATGAACCCCAAGGAAACAGCTAAAGAGCAGGAAGTTTGTCTTTGAAGAAAAATATCTACGTCCATCTTCCTAGATCTTTATTTTATGATCGAATGTACTCAATTTGAGTGTTCATACTTCCTTTGATTTTAGTTGTTGCAGAAAGAGATGCATTGGCGGTGACCAAAAGTCCATTTGTTGTCCAACTTTTCTATTCTTTTCAAACAAAGAACAATATTTTCTTGGTAAGTAAAAGCGTTTCTCCTTCTTTCTCGGTAAATAAAAAGTTGATTTCTCACAAGCCGGACATCAGATCTTCATAATTAGTCACATTCATGCGAAATTCCTGCCTCAGCTCACTGCAATGATTTGATGCTCAATTTTTCAAAGAGTTGGCATCCATTATTCCGCAGGAAATAAACTAGTTGCATCCATTATTCCACAATGCACATTTGGCAACACTTTTTTCAAATAGATTTTAGTGGGACTAGCTGCGACAGTTCCATGGCTAGATTTGGCTAGTTTGCACTTCATCGGTCACACTTTTAACACTTCCCCGTGTTTGAATTTGGTACCGAAGTTTGGATGGAAATGCATTAGTAGTTAGATTGAAGTATACTTACTGAACCAGGGGGGGGGGGCAAAATTTTAAACCAAAAGAAGATATCAATCACCTGTTCCTGCTGCAGATTTAGGCCATGTTTAGGTCATTTTAACATTCTCCCATACGTGCGAATCAGTCGAATCACGTTCAAATTTTGCATTATCTAATCAGATGATAGACTTTCTATCGCTATTGTTTAGAAAGCCAATCAGTAATCAGTGCTTGCAATATAATTCTATTCAGCCTTCAGTCTCAGTTTTTCCTTGGAAGCTGTGTCCTCCAAAGTTCATTCGACTCGAACTTTTTTGGGTGTATTGTTAGTTTCATCCACTCAGCGATGCATGCTATAACTTTTGTAGCAGCTTGGTGCAAAATTTCACAATTTGTAAGGCTTTTTCGGTTTTTTTATTTGGTATTTCGGTACGGCATTCTTGTTTGTTTGTGTTTGTGTTATATTTGTTGTTATTGTTTTTAGGTGATGGAATACCTCATTGGTGGAGATTGCAAGTCGCTGTTGCATAACCTTGGTTATTTCGATGAGGAAATGGCAAGGATGTACATTGCAGAGGTATACTTCAACCTTCAATTATTTTTGCATGCTCTCATCGATCATATAGGCAGTTTTTTGGAACACCACACAACATTTCACTTCAACTACCAATAACCTCATTAAAAGCTAGACATCCTATTTATGTTTATTATCTATGTTTTGAGTAGGGTTTGTTTCTGTTAAAGACCCATGACTGACCAGCATCCTTTGCGGTCCTTGAATGCTCTTCACCACAGCTTCCACTATTTTCTGAATACAGAAAATAGCACTGGTTGTAATCCGTTTTAATCTTCGATTGAAATAACGTAAATGGCCAACAAATTATGTGTGAACCATGGCATCAGCCGTTGGCAACTCAGATCTCAACCAACTTAGCACAGGTTTTACCAGTGCATACCTTTTCACATCAATTCATCTACCCTAAACTGGTGCATGCTAGTGCCCGTCGCAATGGGATGGTGCCATGGTACACAGAGTGCTTAAATTTCAGTTTTTTTTTCTGAGATCATTGTTAAAGAATTTTTTAAGTGCCGTTCATAGCCAGAACCAGATGACGTCATGTCTATTTCTGCTATGGATGGCACAGAATATTGTATTTTGTTGTTGTTGTTTTTTAGTTTTAACGGTGATATAAAAAAGCTAGACATCA
>REGM01000018.1:325062-356361 GCA_004194415.1 Aurelia aurita
AAAATGTTTTCGGATTGATTCACGCTAAATTCTCAACGCTAGGGTCGACCAAATCTGTATACTATTTTTTGGGACACCCGGTATGTCAATGCTTTTCGCATTAGTTAGCTGCCTCTCAATATATGGGATAAAAATCTTCTGGGCATATTCATCAAAAGTACTGGCATCAATTGTTGGAAGGCAGTGAAAAATTACTGCATCGTCGAAAACTTTGCAGTCATAGCGTTGTGGCTCATCATGATAACTCTTTGGCTCAATGCAGTGCAGCGGTTCAGACTTTGTACCAGGCAGCCGAAGCTTCCCATAATCGGAGAGACTTGGGTGGGAAAAACTGAATTTCACGGGGAAAAAACTCTTTTAAATCTCCATTTTGATTCTGCATAGCAACATACAGACGACCAGAGAGAGCCACATTATCACGTAGGAATTTGACTTTTTTACTTTGTTTTGATGCAACCTTCGCTTTTGAAGTACGGAAAAGAGGGAGTGCATTTTTGGTAATCCTTTGGTTGATAGATGTGACAGATTTTTCTAATCTTTCTTCCAAATATTTCTTGTACTGCTTCTTTCCTGTTTCTTCTATGCTACGTATTGATGAGGCAACAGCATTGTTTACACAATCACAGCTGTGGATGTTTACCAGCTCTGGGAAATAATCTGTGAATGGGTTTCCAATCTTTTCAATCGTGTTTGAAAAACTTTTAACTTTGTATGAAAGTTTCTTTGTGTGGCAAGTCCTTGTTCATGATGAAGGTACTTTCATGGTGAGTCAGAATCATCATCTGCTATATATTGGTCTTGAAACCTTGCCAGTTCTGGCCCATACAGCATCTAACGTCAGAAGGCAATCTTATTTTCGGTCAAGCAAACAGCTCCTCCCTGTCCTTTAACTGTTCTGTTCTCTTGCTCGTGTGCTTGATCGATAGGAATTGCTGAAAATTTGGGTGTTTGTTTTAATAACTACCTATCCTTGTTTGATGGCGAGTTCTTCATGAACAGACGTCGGCAGTGATTTCATGCAATGAGACGTTTTTAAATGCATGCTTTTCCAAATTTTCAAACACATTGAAAGATATAATTTATACCTTCTTGCTCTTGTTCCAAATCATGTCAGCCTTTAGCCTTCTGCAGCTAGCATGTTTGTGTTGCTGATAGCGAATTTGCATTCACAAGGTGAAATCACACAAAATAAGGTTCGCAAATTGCTGTTCACATAATCATGCAATGACAAGAGTTGCAATACAGTTTCAAGGAAACTCAGTAGACACAAATGTGATAGTAACACTGGTTGGAAAATTTTACGATATGTAAGATGAAGAATCATTTCCTTGAATTCAATTTTTTGATGACGTCATCATTTTTTACGGCCGCCATCTTGCCAGAAGGTGAAAACATTTGGTTTTTTCATCTTAAAGTTATTTAGGTGGCTATATAGTATAAAAATGCCAATTTCCATGCCTCTGTGAAAGTCTTACATGCCCACAGCCTTGAATCAAACTTTTGATGACGTCATCAATTTCTTATGGCCGCCATTTTGCCTGGAATTGAAAATATTTAGTGGTTCCCATCTTAAAGTTGTTCAGGAGGCTTCGAAGTATAAGTGTACCAATTTTCATGCTTTTATCCACTTTTTAACTATTCACCGAAAATTTGCTCTTAAGCCACCAGACAATTTAAGGATTTTTCATCACTGCACAAAACAGCGTAAATAATAGTTTTTCGGGTTAAAAGGGTGCAGCAAAAAGGGTGTGGCATTACATTTGGCAAGATCTCTTGTGGCAAGAGACCAGTATGAAATGTAAGATTTCTGTGCACCAGAAAGCATAATTGAGATCATTGCCATTAGTTATTTGTGCACTGGTTGGCGAAGCTACCTGCAGGCGTGAAAAGGTGCATAAATCTGGGATGGTCCTGGGGCATGCTCCCCTGGGAAAATTTTGTAAATATGACCTCTAAAATGGGCTAGAATGCACTGATAACCATTCAGAAATATTAGAGTTGGTCTGCAGGGACAGATCTTCTAGCTAGGAATTGAAAGGGGCAACTTGCAGAGGGTGTGCTGAAGATAGAAAGGAAGGCAGAAGCACGCCGAAGGCGCGCAACAATTTTTGGGGTTCTGTTTTTGAAAGTTATTTGACTTTTCTACTAAATAACACATGGGTTGTATGTTTTTCAAACATTCTGTTTGAAGGCACTTGAAGGCACTAAAAAGTGGTAGGTTATTTTCAATGAGAGGGGAAAACTTCCTGTTAAAAAGAGGGCACCAAACTAACTTCTCATTGCGAAGAGTATTAATTTGTCATTATTCTAAAATCATACACTAGTATTTCAAGGACACTCATTTTTTTTATAAGAGACTAAGGTCCGAGGCTGGTACGTAGTTTCTTAAATTTTAGGACAATTGCTACCAAAAGTTTCTAATGAGTTTCATATATTTTCCATGCCGGAAGTGTTTAGAGTTAATTTATTTTTGCTAGAAGGGCTCCTAAATTACTTAAGCAAGATCTGAAAACAAGTAATAACATCATTCGCACTCAAAACAATGTCCAAACAGTTACTATTACTGTACAGTGTCAAAACCTTTTTGAGTGACCTGGGGGAATTAAAGCTGCAAATTACAAAAGTTTCTTGGCTTTTTCAATCCAGGTAGCACAGTTTCTTAACTTTTGAAAAATTGAACCTACCTTTTCTTATAAGCTGTTTCTTTCTTATAATAAAAAAATGAGTGTATTTCAAACTGAGAAGTAAAAAAATTCATCACTGCACAAAACTCAATTCATCACTGCACATTTTCGATTCATCGCTGCACAAATTGGTCATCACTGCACCTTAAATTAATCCTTGGCTGGTGTAGTAATAGTGGTGGTGTATTAGTAGTGGTGGTGTAGTAGTGCTGTGTCCTTTATCTCTGTTAACTCCTGAAGTAGAATGTTTTGGTACTCTAGTATTCTTTAATGCTTGGCTATGGACGAGTCAAATTTTCCACGAGGGAATGTTTGCTATTTACGGTGGCCCATTAGTGCACATCAACAAAGAAAACTTCACGTCAAACAGCAAAACTTCACGTCAAATAGAAAAAGGTCACGTCAAATAGAAAAAGGTCACGTCAAATAGAAAAACGTCATGTCACATAGACAAACTTCACGTCAAATAGAAAAAGGTCACGTCAAATAGAAATTACAACAAACAAATACAGTATAAATAATTGTACTTTGAACAGAGTTTTGTTTTGTTTTGTTTTTGTTTTGTAATAGGAATTACCCCTCGCTAAGCTAGGATAGTCTGAAAGACCGAGGAAGCACGGCTCGAATTTAACCTTGGCTCAGCCAGTCTGAAACAGCGAGGAAGCACATTCGAGCCCTGTTTCTTAGGTCTTTTCGTCTGGCTGAGCGAAGGCTAAATTCGAGCCGTGCTTCCCTCGCTGTTTCAGACTGGCCTAGCTTAGTGAGGGCTAAATTCGAGCCCTGTTTCTTATGTCTTTAAATTCGAGCCCTGTTTCTTAGGTCTTTTAGACTGGCTGATCGAAGGCTAAATTCGAGCTGTGCTTCCTCGCTGTTTCAGACTGGATGATCCAAGGCTAAATTCGAGCCGTGCTTCCTCGGTCTTTCAGACTGGCCTAGCTTAGCAAGGGGTGATTTCTATTTGACGTGACCTTTTCTATTTGACGCGACCTTTTTCTATTTGACGTAACCTTTTTCTATTTGACGTGACCTTTTTCTATTTGACGTGACCTTTTTCTATTTGACGTGAAGTTTTTCTATTTGATGTGAAGTTTTGCTGTTTGACGTGAAGTTTTCTTTATTGATGTGCACCAATGGGCCACCGTAGCTATTAGAGTTCTGCTTGTGGGGGGTGAAAGGCTTGGCGGATCGGTGTATTTTGTTTATTACAAGCAGCGGATTTTGTATTTATCAATTTGACAGAACGGATTTTCGTATTTTGTTTTCTTGGCGGATCACGTATTTTTCCGATATTCTACGACGTATTTCGGACTTAACTATCGTTTTAAATGGATTTGTGGATCCTTTCTGTCCTGTGTGGATAGTAAAATGACTGCGTGGTATGATTGAAGGAGAATGAGGAGGAGATATTTTTTGTTTCAAAGTCAATCTCGTCCCTCGCCCCTCAGAGTTCGTTGCTCGGCTTCGTGCGTGATGAGCGTTGACCTAAGAACACCCTGCGAACGAGGTTGTTTCAAAGTGCCAGAGCCAAAATGGCTGCCGACAGCATGGCTGATCGCATAATCAACTGTGATGCGTTCTTTTATGCAGAAGGAGCAAGGGGAGATGACTACTTGAAAAAAGAAAAATTTCGCTGCACGGTTAATAAGCATTCNTGTGCTTGCGTAAAAATTTTCCGAAGGGTGATGATTCATAGAAAACTGTTACAAAATTGCTAAAGTTTCTATTTTGGAACTGGTAAACATGGAATCAACATAAGCATTCGAAGCCAAAGAAAATGATGTTTACGCAAAAAGATTCCTGGGGATACTACTTTAGGCTACTTTATACAAATTCTATTTTAGCAACGGCAAACATGGGATCGGGAGAGGAGTTCTGAGCCAAAGTAGAAGGCGTGTCCTCAAGCATTTCCTGGGGGCCTTGCCCCCAGACCACCTCATTATTATGCTCCCACAGTTAATTTGTCCTTAATTGTTCTTATTGGCAGGCATTTTCACTTGACATCTAATTTAGGACATACTATAAATGAAGCAAAGGTCCATATGTCTTTAAATCAGCCAGTTACTTACCTTGTCAATTTTGTAACACATAGAGCCACCTGCTAAGCTAAGCTTGGACTTCAATATTAAAATCATTTGCGCTCCAGCCAGGGCTCCAACAAGAAAAAGGTTGGGCTCCAGGGCTCCACAAGGGGAAAATGACGGGCTCCAGAGCTCCAGATACCCCCCTTTGGGGGCCTCAGTACAAATTGCGCTCTTAAAAAGACTTGTATGGGGACATACATTTTTATAATATTCCGATAAAACCCAATTTTGAGGACAAATATTGACCAACATCCAAGAACATGAGCAATCTAAGTTAGTTGCAAAATGATATTGTTGAAAAGAGTTCAAAATAAACCTGATTTTAGGGACAGACATTAACATAGTATGGGAGAAATAAACCGGTTATGTGGACATACCGGGACCACTGTGGGACCACTGTCCTCACTGCAACATGCCTTGCTTTTCGTGTCATTACAATACAATACCCTATAATGATGTGTGTGTACAAAGAGACTAGAGCCCAAACTCCATATGTTTTATGTAATATAGTTTGATAGATATTCGTGTTATGTTATGTTCCGAACTGTGTGTCTTCTCTGCTGTGTGTCCTTCCTAAAGGGGTAGGATATTATATACCCAACTAAATGAAAAAGGTTATAACGTGAGCAAATTCGTAACTGAGGTAAGAAAAATCAAGAAATTCCACCTGTTTTGGCCCAATTTAATATACCGATGAATAAAAGTTTTAGGAGCTTTTTATCAAGTTTTTGAAAGAACTCACAGCACTCAGAAACTAGGGCACTGCACGTATACTTTATAGGAAGCTCTTTGTAAGAAACCAAATCTCTCAGATCCGATCACCAGCAGCAAATGTAGACAATGGCGGCCAAAAAGGGCCTCCTTTTCCACGAAAAAGAAGGGTTTTACCAAAGAAAGCTTTCATTGAAGCATCAGGAATCGAATTAGAACAGTCCAGTTCAAAGTAGAGCGCTATTGGAAGATCATGCTTGCATCCTTCACCTTCAGCTTCTCATGAACTGTGAGGAAAATTTATGAGCCTTGAATACCAGGAAAAAATTTGCAAGTCAACTTGTTTGATTTAGTCTACGAAGGTACAAAGGCTATCTTCGCTTGTTGCTCTAGCTTTTACTGTGGGTATACATACAGCTTGACTTGAGTAATGTCCAGACGAAGGCAAGGTTTCGTAACATCGGATGCGATTAAATACACACGATAGCACAGCGTTGAAACTTCTAAAAACCTTCCAGCAACTTTTAGTTCTAACATATTGAGATTTCAAGAAACTGTAGTAGTTGGGGCCAAATTTATAATTGTTAAAGATTCAAATTTTATTAGTACGCAATAAAACTCTCATGCTCCTGGGCCCGGTTGTTCAAAACTGGTATTAGGCTAACACCGGATTAGGACTATGCAAACGGCTACAGAACTATGCTTTTAATCCAAGATTTGTCCTAATCGTGGTTTGAACAACCGGGCCCTGGTATCATTGTTTTTCAAAGACAGAATGAGTGAAGGCAATAAAAATCCGTCCATTGGTCTTTGAAAAATCTTTACTTTGCTTGTGGTTTTATTCCAAGAAAGAAATACATCATCTTTTGTCTAAGGATAAGAGTTAAAAATCTAAGAAAACAAGATCAAAAATATGAAAGAAACCAAAAGAGATAGTCACAGTTTTTGACTGATTTTGGAACGATTAGAATTTACGCCAATTTTGCTTTCATTTTCGATTTATTTTAACCTGTCAGACAAACAGGTTTTGTTTTGCGAAGATCACGCAATTTGTAGAAGATGAAACAGTCACAAATAACAGGTAACATTTAAACCTTCTTTGCTGCAAATCTGTCGGTCCGTCCGACACTTAGTGGATTCAAAAAGCAACTAAAAGTTTATTCTAAGAGCTAAAGTCAACTTCAAACACGACTCCCTGGAAGAGCAACTGCTATGTAGATAGGTTACAAAACTGTACATAATTTTAGCTTTAACTGTATATAATGTATTTAATATGATTATTTATTTTCTTATTTAATACTTTGTAAGCTGAAGGGATTTTGTGTTTAAAGAATTTAAAATGAAAAAAAAAACGTCCAGTCTGTCGGAACTTTGTGAGCACCAAAAGCACTAATTCAGATAACATAACACAAAACAAAATCCTTGTACTCTACAATCTTGCAGGCCCATACACTTCTTAAGGACAGCGCAAAATTTATTTTATTGCATGGCCGTTGGAGAAAGAAACTTATGCAAAAAATCTGCTCACCCTGTTGAATTTTTTTTCCCTAAAAAACTAACCGCTCTGTCACCCTTAGTCAAAATAGTTCATTCTTGTTGATGTTCCAAAAAACATAACGTGTATCAATGTTACAAGTTTTTGCCAATGAGAGATACAGTTTTGATTTTGAAGATTTCGGATACAAACGACTAATGAACTGTTCTTGGATTTGGAAAGGATGGACACTTTGGAAATTTTACATCATTTTAAACACATCTCTTTAAGCACTTCTCGTGTTGTATGGTATTTACATTTTTTCAGCAAAATTTATTTTTCAAATTTCATTTTTAACTCAAAAAAAGTTACTGCCTCGTACATATTCTCGTGATAAAAAGTGATAACCCCGTTCTGCATGGGCTAGAAAAAGTCCTTGATCCGTCGCGTTTTGCACTGGCCATGTTATGAAATAAATTTTGCACTGTCCATTAAACTCGCCAAAATCTGTCACGTAGTTCCAGAAGATCCCGAGAATTTGACCTGGTGGCCTGGTGGGCCGGTATTTTTCCTTTTCAACGATATATAACAATGATACGAATCCATTGAACAATACAAATTAGTGGAATTGTATGCAGGGGAAATTCTTGAGGAGGAGCTCTCTCAGTAGCAAGGCTAAGGGACAGTGCAACATTTATTTTATAACATGGCCGGTGCAAAACGCAACAGGGCAACTACTTTTTTTGAGCTTATGCAGAACGGGGTCCACACTTTTTATTGGGCAAATAAGTACGGGCAGTAACTTTTTTATGAGCTCAAGGTGTAGTTTGAAACATAAAATTGTTCTTTTTGAAGACAAAATTGCCAATCATGCAAGATGAGAAATGATTGAAGAGATGTGTATAAAATGATGTAGAATGTCCATGTCAATTGTCTGCAAGAACGGTCCATCAGTCACATCTTGCCTTCTTCAAAGTCAATATTTTGTTGACATAGACTTGTAAGAACAAAAATGGATTTTGTAATGGTCATTAGCAAATTCATCTGTCATACTATAGTACTATATAACATCTAATGCTCACGAATACGGGGCAGATACATTTTTTAAGGAAAAGGTGACNAAATTGTTCTTTTTGAAGACAAAATTGCCAATCATGCAAGATGAGAAATGATTGAAGAGATGTGTATAAAATGATGTAGAATGTCCATGTCAATTGTCTGCAAGAACGGTCCATCAGTCACATCTTGCCTTCTTCAAAGTCAATATTTTGTTGACATAGACTTGTAAGAACAAAAATGGATTTTGTAATGGTCATTAGCAAATTCATCTGTCATACTATAGTACTATATAACATCTAATGCTCACGAATACGGGGCAGATACATTTTTTAAGGAAAAGGTGACGGTGCAGTTGGTTTTTTTGCAGTAATTTTATACGGGGTAAGCAGATTTTTTTACAAGAATTTTTCTTCTCCACCGGCCATGTAATATAATAAATTTTGCACTGTCCCTAATCGAGGAAAGAGCACCACCTGTTTTAAAATAGCTAATGAAATGTCCAAATAGTTACCGGGCGTTTTATTATCTATTTATCTATCTCGTAAGTAAAATCCTCTAGTAGAATTTGTGGATACGTACTCTCGATCGAAAATGAAGCGTGAAGCCTGCAGTATTGAACTGAACCCACCACTGAACCCATACACTGTCAATTGTAACAACAATTATAAAATAACATTGGAGTTCTTCAAAAAAATTGTCTAATAGAAACTACAGAAATTACGGTATGCTGTCGTATTTCCTTTGCAAACAAATGTGCAAACTGATATGATACATCGAGGGTCTGTCCAGCAAAGCTTTCAATCCACTATTCCGTTTTTCCGATTCCATGACAGCAACTAAATCAGAACGAGGCTTATTAAAAATGCTACCGATTGTATTTCCTTTTTCTGTGACGACTAAAAAATTCTGCAAACGGTTTCCAGCTTTTGAAGTTTCTTAAAGTTTCACCAAGTAAAGATGGATAAAGACAGCAACAGTCAAAGAAGCCTTAGACGGCATGACACGATCATGCAGGATGAATATAAGTACCGAACAGGTCAGTATGAAATGCATTGCAAAGAGGAAACAGGAAAGTCTTGGATGCGGTTTAATTTTTGATAGGCCCAAATTGTGCTCGCCGGTCTGAGCTGAAATGCCTCCTTCCGCAGCTCAGCTCCCAAAACTGTCGAGTAGCTGGAGGTATAGATTTGCAATAACTACATCTGGGTATTCCCGGCAAAATGCACAATAGATTATGTGGAGTTTAAGATTTGCATTGCCCCTGACCTGAATTGGTATTGATCACACTCATGATCGCATTGAAAACACCCAACGTGCATGGAAGTGGTAACTTCTTAACTTCATTAAACATAAGTGATGCAGCCATATAGATTTTCTGCACTGCCCAGATTGGAAAGTGTGGTACTTCTCACAGAGATCAATGAAGCGTTGAGCCAAAGAGAGAACTGTCTGTATAGGTGCACAAGAGAACAACAACTACTGCACCAACCATGTTCATGTATTGTTTTTGCTATTATTATCAAATTTCTTTTGAAACTTTCAGGTGTGCCATTACAATTTTTATTCATAAATCTCATTGACACCTATTCCATAATTTCCATACTGACTACGAATGTTGTAGAAAGTTACCAGGGTACATTCCACACATTTTGCATGCCAGAGAGGTCCACCAAGAAGGTCTCAATTTCGTAGCCAAGAAAAATTGTTTTCACTTCATAATTATTTTGCACAAAAAGGCAGTAAAAATTAGCATAGGCTGCAAATCTTTAAAAAACATTGCACAATTGGTTAATGCATCTTTTGTTTCATTTAATGGCTTGAAAGGAAGTTCAGGTACTTTCCTATAAGTGGTCATTGGCAATCTTTGATATATATATTGATTATTTTCAGAATTACAGCGTCTTTTATGTTTCAAACAGTTTTCCGGTTGTGACATCATCAAATTGCTAAATTGTGAACCAGAAAAGCTACGGATTTCTACTTACCGCCGTGTTAAAGACCTGTAAACTACGGTGTTCTTGAAGATTGTACAGTATTTCCTCTATTAATTTAGGATTTACAACGATTTTAATTTTGTTCAAAGATTTTTGTGAATTCTATCAAATAAAAAGAAAAATGCAATAATTCTGAAAATAATCAAGATATCATAGATTGCCATTGAACACTTGTAAGGAAGTACCTGAAGTTCCTTCCAAGCCATTAAACCAAACAAAATATGCATCCACCAATCGTGCAATGTCTTTAAAAGATTTGATTCCTATGCTGTAAAAATTATGGCTTCCAATTCAGCTCACAATTAACCTCTGACAGACATCCGAGGCTCTTGTCAGTTTGCTTAGATGTCTAAATGTCTAGAATTTTTTACATGAAATAACGCAAGATGCAAGAGCACCTGAGCACACCATACTATTTTTTTATATTTTTTATATCAAGTAAAACTAAAACTAACCATACAATACATTTCATGTCCCATCCACAGTGGGAAAAGACACACAGTCACCTGGTCACCATACTATTTGCAACCTTAGACTGGATTTGAAAAATTTGTACTTGTTTACACCCAGTAACAACCCTGAAATTTGCAAGGAATGAATAGCATTTTTATTCTTGACTTATGAAATTCACTCTGGTAATTCTGATGTTAGAAGCATGATTGTGGTGTGTTGACATATGAGGAACTGACATCTGATCATTGCAGATTGATTGCAGGTTGCAGCAATGATTAAAAATATTAAAATCAAATTTATTTGAACATATGCCAAGTCCGCTGGCCTCATTAAAAAATATTCTCTACCTGCAAAATTGTTTGGGAAAAATATGCCTGCAATCAAAGCACTCTGAGTGCAGTGAAGGTGCTAACAACTAACATGTAATGATAGTTTGTGCCTGCAAGCGGTGCTGATGCCCTTGCACATATTGAGGCCTGTCCAAGTCTAATCATTTTCAAATCTCTAGCGAGGGCTGCAGTTGCTTAATCATAGACAAATTCCACAACAGAAAGCAATGAGGCATGGTGGCTTGGTAGATCTCGATCATAATATTTGAGGATTTACTAAAGCCAAGTTATTGTTATTTTTGCAGATAGTTGCACATATCCAGCAGTTAAACCAAAGTTTGTCAATGCTCCAACTTTGATTGTTATGGTTGGTTTGCCTGCCAGGGGGAAGACATACATTGGCAAGAAACTTTGCAGGTATTTGAACTGGATTGGCATCAGCTGTAAAGGTATATCTCTTTACAAAATTAGAACTTTTTCATTAACCTTACTGTCAGTGGAGCAAGCCTGTGTTCCAGATAATTGCACAGCAGTGATGTCTCATCTTCAGATTTTCCAAAAATCCTATGTTTTTAGCATTAGTGTTTAACTGCAATAAAAATACTGTTTTTATTTGTGAAGTGGCCAATACATCTATCTGACTGAGGCAAAATGTTGTGTACCCTGGATCAGAGTATTTTTAGTAAATTTTTTGAAGAAAAAAAAATTTGAAAAAAATAAAAAGAAAAGAAGGGGAAGGAAAATATTCTATATTTATGCATTTATATCTGATTTTCAAACGTCTGGTCTTCTTTTTGGTCCACCAGGCCACCAAGGAATATTTTTCATGGTATTTTGTTGGTAAAATGAGGCTAAATAAAATTTGCAAAATTGTATCAAGTAAGTGGTATTACTAAAAGGTATCTTCTTGATGCCTAGCTTGCCATAAAAATTAGAAATAACAGTGAAAATGTTTCTTTTAGTTTACAACGTTGGTCAATATAGACGTAAAGCTGTTGGCACAGATCGACTGCATGACTTTTTCAGAGCTGATAACGAGGAAGCACAAGAAATTAGGAAGTTAGTTTTTTTATCATATTCCTTTACTTTATTTCTATACACAAAGAAACAGTCTCTCACCGGACATTTACATAACAAAATAAATGTAAACACACAATCTACTTTAGGACAGAAACAGTACCTAAAGTACTCCTAAGATTTATGTCGACCAATTCAAAGATTCCATAAATTGAACAATTCTTAGAGCCTGTTCATATGGAGAGAGTTTTCCCGTTTCACCGGGAAACTCGCTCAGCCGGGGTAATATTCTTTCACCTTTCGTATGAGCTGAGGAAACTAAACAATAGTGCTTTGTCTCTGGTGCCAAAGGATTAACAATAACCAAAAGAGTCTACCCCGCTTTGCTGGGAAAGCATGTTCATATGGGAAAATATTTCCTCACCTAGGTGGGATCCCGGTAGTGCTCAAGCGAGATCTCGGCTAGCCGGGAAAATGTTTTCTCATGTGAACGCTTGTGTTTTTTTATGTAGTAAAGCTATATGAGGAATGATCTCAGCATAACGGAAAGCTCGTTTCACCAGGGAAATGCCGGGGAAACTTTCTCCATATGAACAGGCCCTTACATCCCAACCAAGCCTTAAATTTGACGTCAATTTTTTACAGGAAATGTGCCTTAGAGGCCCTTGATGATGTTACAAATTGGCTAAAAGGAGACCTTTCGTCTGGAGAAAGAGTGGCAGTAAGATAGTAGTTTCTTACCATTGGTTTATTAGTCATGACTGTTGTTAAAATTTTGCATAAAGGAAACATCAGAATTTGATTGAAGTTTTTTTTAATGTTTTCAGACGTTTTCAGGCATAGTAAGCATATTTACAAAAAGATTCTTACATACAATATTGAATAGACAATAACGCTAAAGCCGCTAAAGATGGAAGCTCCAAAGACTCTGTTGCGTTTTGCTGCAAAGCATGCTGGTAAAAATCTCCTTGACGACCACCTAACGACATAAAAATTTCGGTCTGCCGTTTCGACTAGCTAGCTTGAATTTGAATCGACCTTGAATTCGAATGCAACATGGTTCGAAAGGAAACCTTTCCAAAGCAGAAAAGTAAACTTTTGATTCAAATTAAAGTTTTGATTAAAGATTCGCGTTTGAATTACAAAATTTTCCTATTTGTCTACTTTGATAACTTGTTCGAAATTTCTACCATAGCTAGCTAGTCGAAGCGGCAGACCAAAATTTGTATGTCGTTAGGTGGTCGTCAGGGAGCTTTTTAACAGCATGCTTTGCGCGGCCGCCATCTTTAACATTATTGTCTATTCAAGAAGCATCAAGCCAAAAATAAAAAAATTAACAACATCAAAAGTAGATACTTTAGCTTGTAGTTATTCCTACAAAATTTTTTCCTCCCTGTGTCCCTATGCCCATTCCTCCTTGTGTCTCTATGCCCGTGAAGGTTGTTGTTGTTGTGCCTGGTTTTCCTTGTATCCCTGTGTTCTGACAACCTTCACGGGCATAGGGACACAGGGAGGAAAAAGCTGTTGTAGGAAAAACTACCGCGTTTCTTAACGCCCATGGCTCACCCGATATATCTACAGCCGTTTGTACCAAAATTGATTTGTGATTTGTTTAAACAAACTCTTCCCAAAAGTTGCAAAGTATCTGAAAACCACGATCAAACTTCTGTAACTTTGTTTTGCTTGTTTAGCACTGACAAGAGCACATGTTTTTGTTATTTCCACATTTCAATTTGGAGTGTATAGCAATTTAGAGCCGAATTGTTTCTAGCCTCACTGCATAAGGCCCTCAACTTACACTCATCCCATTGAATTGAATTGCTGTTGTTGTTGTTGTGGTCGCTACTGATAGCTCATTTTATGGTGAAGCAGTTCATAAAAACTGCTTTTTGTGGCGTTTTAGGCTCGGTGGTTTTGAGAAAAAATAGCAGGTGATTTGGGCATGCTGAATCAGTAAGAGGCTAAATCCGTTGCTGGAAGTGTATGGAAATGAGTCGTAGTTGTAGCGTTATCAGTTCAATCAAAGAGCGAAACTACGACATGTATTGAGTCTAAGTTGTTTCCTTGTTTTTATGTTTCTTTTTATTATGGATTAATCTTTACTTTTTTATCATTTCAGATCTTTGATGCCACGAATACTACAAAGAGGAGACGAGAACTTTTAGTTGAACACTGTCTCAACAATCAGTTTAAGGTAATAAGACAAACATTAACCAATGATTATTATTATTGTCGCACTACACATGTAGGAATTGTCTTTGTCTTGACATCTGGCTCTTTCCCGTAGCCTGAAATACCAAGAGTTCTCCTCAGAATTCTTGCTGTGCCCAAAAGGGCGGATTTCTGGAGACATGGGATGACGTTTGGAATTCCTAACTCTTTCAAGTTCTGCTTCAAGTTTGCTGTCAGCGTCCCTAACGCTCCAATTACAATTGGGATGACCGATACTGTGTTATTCCATAATCTTGCTACCTCAATTCTTAGGTCTTCATACTTTGCTTTCTTTTCTAGTTCTTTTTGTTGAACATTATGATGACCAGGGACTGCAATATCGATTATAAGGCATTCCTTCAACTACAACAATGTCTGGTCTTCTGTGTTCAATTACTCGGTCAGTTTGAATCATGACATCCCACAGTATTTTTACTTCTTCGTTTTCTGTAATTGGCTCTGTATTGTGCTGGTACCACTTATCAGTGCACTCTATACCATATTTCTTGCATAGTAGCCAGTGGATCTTTTTACCAACCTGGTCGTGCCTTCGTCGAGTTTTGAATGTAAATAAAACAAGATCAATTCAAGAACCCAACCAAGATCAATTCAATAACTTTCATTTTTATTATTATATTGCACTGTTACTGTACTGTACTTCTGTACACAATACAGTACACAAGCAATAATGTTGCGTTATTGCAGTACAACAACAGCAACAGAGCAGTTATTATGGTTTCATAGCGGCAACCGGCAGGAAGAATCCACGAGTAGAGATCAGATCTAAACATTAACTCTCCATATAATACGCGATTGGGCTACCTGTGGGCCGAGCAGTCAACTCGCAATTCTTTCAAGTCTGCGAACTGGGAACTAATACCACGTTTCTTTCCCTGTAGGTATTCTTCGTAGAGTCCTATTGTGATGATCCTGAGCTTATTACGCAGACAATAAAGGTTGGTGGTTCTCTTGAGAATTACGTCCAATCATTCCTTCAATCATTCATTTCATTAATTCGTTCATTTATTAATTCTTATATCGTAATTCTTAATTCTTGTATTGTAATTATTTGATTAATTCCTTTATGAAATATCAATCTAATCGTGGATTTGCTATTTCAGTGTTTATTGATAAATCAATTATATCAGACAGCAGTTTTAGGATTTCCCAATTTGAAGGATTTGTTACAGCATAGGAATCAAATCTTTTAAAAAACATTGCACGATTGGTTGATGCATCTTTCGTTTGATTTAATGGCTTCAAAGGAATTTCAGGTACTTCGTTATATGTGTTCATTGGAAATCTTTGATATCTTGATTATTTTCAGAATTACAGTGTCTTCTAAGTTTCAAACAGTTTTCCAGTTGTGACGTCATCAAAATGCTAAACCGTGAAGCACATGAGCTACGGATTTCTGCTTACTGCCATATTATAGATGTTCATAAACTGTGGTTTTCTTGAAGACTGTACCATTTTTTGTCTATTCGTTTAGGATTTACAACGATTTTAATTTTTCAAAGCTTTTCGTGAATTCTTTCAATAAAAAGAAAAACGAAATAATTTTGAAAATAATCAAGATATCAAAGATTTCCAATGAACACATAACGAAGTACTTGAATTTCCTTTCAAGCCATTAAATCAAACGAAAGATGCATCAACCCATCATGCAATGTTTTTTAAATATTTGATTCCTATGCTATTTGTTACTCGGTATTAGGCACTAGATGATATTCATTCTGCCAGCTGTTGATAACTCGAACCCTCAAAGGGGGCAATAGACTGTTAGAATTGATGAGAAATTCGATTAATTCATTTACACGGTCATTTGTTAATATTAGTTAGTGGTTGCCGTCCTTATTGATTTGGCAACCATTTCCTACTATTGTCATTTTATGGAAAATTTTGGAGAGTCTTTATCAGGCCTGATCACGCAAAATCCTGTTTACCTTGCGTATTTACATGGCACTGAAAGATGTGGCACGGCCTGAAAACCAAAACAAGCTCTCTCCAAATCCCTTTCCCAAAAATACTCCTCACGAAAACAATAAAATAGATTTTTCATCTCCCGGTTGCTATCAGACGTTCTATATTGTTAAGTTTTTACATCTCCCAGTTTTCGCTAAGTTTCTTTACTACTGACGAAGGGCACAGCACGATACGTTTAGTGAATATTTTCTATGCCGTTTTAAGTATTTAGAGATATGATATGTCGATTGTTTGTTCTATATTATTACCTGTATCATACGAACTTATTTCATGATCTTCAACACACCTCCTGTTCAAGGCTATTTTCACGTTAAGCCACACAACTGGACCCTAAAAGCCTAAATAAACTTGAAGTTAAAGAACAGGGTCTAAGATTCACGCTACTGATGTTGGTATGCCTCGAGCTGTCAACTCAAACCTTGCTTCATGATCATTCATCTCGCATTTTTTTTTGCAATTTCTTCTTCAGGAAGTAAAAATATTTACCCCGGATTACACAAACATCGACCCAGATAAAGCAATTGAGGATTTCAAAGAAAGAATTAAACACTACGAAACTATTTATGAGCCGCTTGAAGACAAAGTTGATGGAGAAGGGTAAGTTTGAAATCTTTTCGAGTTATCTATTCGTAAAATCTGCAAGATCTGCCTATCTATGGTGGACTTATTTCATGACTCACTGATCATTGCCACCACCTTATCCATCATCCATCATTTTAGTAGGCCTTAAGGTAGCAGTTAACCCTTAGGATTTGAGAAATGTGAAATTTTGAGCCAAATTTTGAAATTTGTGTTATTCAATAGTTTATTTATTCCTTTTAAAGATAAAGCAGCCTCCAAGCCCATATAGATGTTCATATCCCCGTTAAATGAATATTTATATGAAGAGGTCATCCCAATTTCCCTTAGCAACAAACTATTTTTTTGGTTACTAAGGAGGTTTTTCGAAAATTTTGTGCAGAAATTGTTCAAAATCCCTCGTTTCATGCTCTTGGGATCCATTCCGCCTTTTCCAATCCCATGACTCCTTTCTTTGGCAACAACAACAGCGCAAAGAAGTGCTTTTTGTGGAATGAAGAAATGGAGGGGAGGACTAAAGTGATGCAGACCTGAAGGCCAAAAGTTACCAAATGTTTAGGAGTAAGGAAAGGAAGAAAAGGTTATCAAGAAAAAAATAAGCGACAAGTAGATAGAGAACGAGCAGCAATGGCAGAGAAGGCACAAAACGAAGTATTAGGGGCTACAACAGCCGGGCCTAAAAGTGATGTGACTGATTGATGTGATGTCTTATAAACTCCTACTCCACCACACCAAACAAGGTGAAGGCAAATAGTAAACACAATCCAAGTTGGAGAAGTTGAAGATACAAATCAAAGTAGGTTGCACAGAACATTCTAGTAGCCCATTTGAGAATATACCAAGTTTTGCAAGGAAGTTAAAGGATGGAACAGGACAGCATGCATGTTCTGTATGCCACTGGCAAACACAACATCAACAAAAGGATTCTTTAAGATCCAAGATCTGTCTGTTTTGCTTGCAAGACTGGAATACTAACTCTAACTACTAGGACATAACAGAGGGAGAGCTGGACTTGCAGAATAGTTATCCTTGAAATGCAGGAGATATGGAAAGTAAATTTTTTTCTTCAACAAGCACTAAAAGACTGGTGGTACAAGGGGTTTCAAGTCAATCGTCAATGTGTAAAGGCTACGCAGACCTGAAAGTAGATCTGGTTCAGTACATTTAGTTCCAGAAAATAGTAGCATTAGTGGTATAAAAATGCAGTTAACAAGAGCCAGTTGAAGGACCATACACAAGAAAGACACTATAAATGGACTTAACTGGTAGAAAAAAATAGTTGCTAGAAAAATTTATGGGCTGTAAAACCTTGTTTATAATTCACCATTTGATGGAAACCCAATGTAAAGCACTTGTTCAACTTTAAGGCTGTTTTTCTCAAAATGCTGTATTTGCCAACTGTGAAAGCAATATCCTTTGCCAATTCGACACCATTGTTGATATATTAATGAGATTTTCACAAAAGAGATCTCAAATGTTGTTCTTTGCAATAAATTATGTAAATTTTGAAAATTTTCGAAGCCACGCCCAGTTGCCATGGAGACTCTACTTTGGTGACAGTTGCCTAATTTGTAACAAAATTTCACAAAATTGATAATTCATTGCATAGAACATTATAAAGTACACCTTTAGTAGGAGTTTCAGCCAAATATCTCATACTGGGCCAGAATAAATGGCATTTTTGTTAAAATTTTCGGAAAAACAATAATGACAGTTTATATGGAAACGATTGTCTTCAGAAATTTTTTTTTGACAAAATTCTAATTTTATCTACCATCCCAAGCTTTTCTGAAAATTTCATGGAAATACTATGCAAGGAATTGTAGTTATTTGCTAGTAAAGTTTTTGGCTCCTAAGGGTTAACTGCTACCTTAATTAGCTTTAATTCAGCTACCATTTATTCAGCCTATGTTAAATAAATAAATAATTGATGATGATTGATGATGATCATCGGCTTCTTCTCGATCAAACCAGTATAGGTTGCAAATCTTTGAAAAGGTCGGTGTAAAATTCTATGACCTATTTCTTTAAATTGAATGGCTCGAAATAAATTTTAGCTACTTTGCTATAACTCTACCGTTGGACTTTTCAGAAATCTTCAGTATTTTCAGAATTAGAATGTTTTTCTTCGCTTTTAAGAATTTAAAAAAAAATTGAAAAAACTTAAAACCATCTTAATTTCTAATTTTTTTTATGAAACAGAATGATTTTCAAGAACAGCAATTCGTGAATGTGTACAATATGGTATCAAGCAAAAGTCTTTCACCCTTATGGTTTATGATTTAGAAATTTGATGACGTCACATATCCTCAAAAGAGTTAAAATATAAAATACGCTGTAATTTCGAAAAATATTGCAGATTTCAGGAAAGTCCAACGGTAGAATTATAGCAAAGTAGCTAAAGTTTCTCTCTCAAGCCATTCAATTCAAAGAGATATGTCACAGAATTTTACACCGACCTTTTTATGCCAATTTAAAGATTTGGAACCTATGCTGATCAAGCAAGAATTTATAAAAGCTCAAACAATGGACCTGATTTGAGAGAACTCTGTTTCTTACAGAAACGAGGTTGACACCAGGTGAGTAATAGAAAATTTAGCGTATCAATACATTTTACCACAAGTTTTCCGGTAAATTTTGAAAATTCTAAGGTCTTTTGTTTTATTTTCCTAGCTGTCTTTCGTTTATAAAGATAATAAATGCTGGGAGACAATTTCTTGTGAACAATGTTGACGGTAAGTAGAGAAGCAATTTTTTATTTTTCTTGCTATTGTCTAAATTTTTATGTATTAGTAGCAGCTTTCTTAAATTTCAATTATCCTATTGAAGTAATGGTTGAAATGAAAAATATGCCAAAGACCGTCCTGGCCTAGATGATTTTTCACAGGTAAACGACAGGGGAGCAAGCAATCATAACTTGAAAACTGACCATTTTATGTGTGAGTTTAAAATTTAAAGGAGGGTTATGATATTTTTGTTTTATGAGCCTTGATACGTGCATCATATGTAGCAGCAAGGGAAATAAAGGCTGTTTGTAAAACGTTCCTTTCTCCATTGCTCTCTAGTCTTGCACAGCTTGCCAGGGAAAATTTAGGACGGCCATGGAGTGCATTTTGCCTTTTTTTACGGATGCTTTGATACCTGTTTACAACCACTCTAGTAATTGTGTGTGTATTTGTTTTGTTCTAGGCTACCTCCAGAGTCAAGTTGTATACTATTTAATGAACATTCATATTCTTCCTAGATCTATTTATTTGACAACGGTAAGATTAATTTTAATTTCAAAGCTTAATTACGATTAGCCGCTTGATTTGTTTGGTTTGTTTTCGTGCCAAATTTTAATTAGCCGAGAGAATTAAAGTCTGTCTCAAATTAGATGTCACGTGAGATTTGCGATAACGCAAAATTACTCATGCAAAACACTTATTCGCTGGCATTTTCACGTGACATCTCATTTGAGACAGACTATAATTTAACTTTGTGCTCTCACAACTAATGTACACTGCTGAGCATTCTGGGAACGAAAGAACACTCTCAGATTTATTGTTGTGCTTTTTCTCCCTAATGCAGGCAAACAGCAGCAGATACATTGCAAATGAAGATTCTATAAGTTTGAGCTCCGTAGAATTAACCAGTGCAATTTTTTTCTTTATTCAATTAAAACTTTTACAAGAACAAGCTACTTGAGACATTAAATATGAATTACTTTACGAAACACTACAGGGACGATACCAAAGGGAGCAAAAGACAAGGACTACCCCATAGCCAGTGCAATCAGATTGTTCATACTATGAACGATTTTGGAGATATAGCTGGATTCCGAGCCACAAATTTTAGAGGTTGTTAGCCTTAACACACGAAGCCCACTGCAGGCTGAAGAAATCCTATGGCATGCGCCCTTTGTTTACTAAAATCTTATACAGCCCCGTTAAGGGGACTACTAATTAGCCCTATAAAGTTTTCTTGACATTGGATAGCGCTCCCAAGGTTTTTTAGGTTCAGTTACCTTGTGCATATCACAGTGTCCTAGAATTGTTTTTGTCTTAGAGTACAGGGTATCCAACAAGCTAGTAAAAATCAGTCGTATGAAGAATTATCGCAGGGGCTGTTCAGCATCTCCTTGTGTTGGTTATTATTCAAGAGTGCAAACTCTATTCAATGTTTGTTATTTATTATGGAATAGGATTATCACAGAGGGAATATAGTCACCATTTACACCCAATAAAGCTATTTAAAAGAATTTGATTTTAAAAATATCTTTGAATTGTACACATCCACCTAGAATGTCTGAAATATAGGTTTGTTAAATACAACTTTTCATCCCTAGCACGGTGAATGTAAACACAACTTAGAGTGCGAGGTTGGAGGTAATTCTAATCTAGCTGAGAATGGAGAGAAGGTAAATGTTGCTCTTGCATGTTTTATTTAAAAATTGTTCCGGGAATGTATTTATTGTAAACATTTTATTCGTTGCATTGTTTTTTTGTATTCCAATAAAGATTTTACAATACATATTACGGATTAAAATTACTTACGATCTACATTACAATACCATGAGGACGATACCACAGTGAGCAGAAGACTATGCCTACCCCATGGCCATTACATGAAAGACATAAACAAGGAAGACAAACAATTTAATAAAATAAAAATAAAACAAACCATATTCAAAATGCGCGTAATTACTACAAATGATGTAATACCTGAGTCTGTTTCACATTAATGTCAGGTCGAATTATTGATGATGAATTAGTTGCATTGTTTCAGTTCATAAACCGTTTCCGCAAGATTTATGCTGCTGTTCTTAGGCTACGTTCACACTGTTCCGTTTTTATTTCTATTCGTTTTTGTTGATGAAAACGCTGCCCGTTCACATTGCTCTGTTTTCAAATGAATACGCATTGAATACGATAAACTTTCACATTGCTCCAGCAAAACGGTATTGTTAATACCCTTTTCAAAATAAAGCCTTTTGTTAGTAGCTGCAAAAAGGCCCCAATCGCGAGTTTGTAGGCCATTGTAATCAACTGCCTATACAAAGGAATGCGAAGCGTTTTCAGATGTCTCCGTTTTTGGCATTCACACTGGAAACGGATCGTTTTGAAAACGCATCGTTTTCAAATTTATCCGTTTTCATTAGCGTTTCGAACAGCTCCGTTTTCACAGCGGAGCAGTGTAGACGCAAGGCAAAAACGGATAAGTTTTGCTCCGTTTTCATATGAAAACGGAGCAGTGTGAACGGGGCCTTAGATTCAAGCAACATGGAACATACAACCATGCAACTGTGTTTTAATTCCTGAACTTGCATCCGACAAATCATTGAATCCTGAATTTGCAAAGATTTCTTATTTTTATCTTGACAACTTTTGCAAGATTTTCAAGATTTTAAAAGTATTAAAATTTTCGTTTTTCTTTCCATCCAGTTTTCGAAAGCTCTTGCTGCATTTGTGCAGAATGAAAAGATAGACGACTTAAAGGTTTGTTCCTACTTTTATTAATAGACAATGCGCTAAAGATGGCGACTCCAAAGACTCTGTTGTGTTTTGCTGCAAAGCATGCTGGTAAAAAGCTCCCTGACGACCACCTAACCACATACAAATTTTGGTCTGCCGTTTCGACTATCTATCTATCTATAGGGTTCCATGTCCAATTGAGGCTCTGGATGCCATGGTTCTCCAACTAGTTCTGTCCTCTGCCTTTCATGCAAGTATGCTATACTTGTTCCCTGTCCAGATTTTAACATCTCCACACCACGTACGCCTAGGCCTTCCTCGTTTTCTTCTTCCTTCTATTTGTCCTTCGAGTATGTGTCTCTGAAGCCCACTTGATCTCATTATGTGGCCCATGTATTGCATTTTCTGACTTCCGTTTCGACTAGCTAGCTTGAATTCGAATTGACCTTGAATAGACGATTNCCATGTCCAATTGAGGCTCTGGATGCCATGGTTCTCCAACTAGTTCTGTCCTCTGCCTTTCATGCAAGTATGCTATACTTGTTCCCTGTCCAGATTTTAACATCTCCACACCACGTACGCCTAGGCCTTCCTCGTTTTCTTCTTCCTTCTATTTGTCCTTCGAGTATGTGTCTCTGAAGCCCACTTGATCTCATTATGTGGCCCATGTATTGCATTTTCTGACTTCCGTTTCGACTAGCTAGCTTGAATTCGAATTGACCTTGAATAGACGATTACGGAAAAGATGGCGTCGGGGGGCATTTGACCAAGATGCATTGCGTTTAGTGATCGAATTTCTATAGAATCACTGTTGATTCCATTATAGAACGCAATGCATCTTGGTCAAATGCCCCCCGACGCCATCTTTTCCGTAATCGTCTATTCGAATGCAATATGGTTCGAACTGAAACCTTTCCAAAACAGAAAAGTTTTGATTCGAATTGAAGTTTTAATGAAAGATTCGCGCTCGAATTTTAAAATTTCCTATTTGTTTACATTATTTACTTGTTCGGACCTTGCCACAGCTAGCTAGTCGACACAGCAGACCATGATTTCTATGTCATTAGGTGGTCGTCAGGGAGCTTTTTACCAGCATGCTTTGCGCGGCCGCCATCTTTAGCGTTATTGTCTATTGAAGAGCGTTATTTGCGATTGGCATAATTCTTTTTGAATTTTCTTCTCCCCAACCAACAAAAAGCAATCGTGCTACAAGTTTTTATGAGTAGGATTAATGATGAGGTAAAGCAAAATTTTAAAAACAGGTACATATCAACTGTGCCATTGTTATTCTTTCTGACAGCTTAAAGACCCTGTGCTCCCCATGATCCTTTGCGTGTGCGGAAACATCAGAACATCTTATTGATACAGACGGCATGACGTCACAGCAGCGTTGAAAACACGACGCCATCTTGTTTTGGGGTAAATGTTCAGAAAATTTCTATAGGAATCTATAGGAAATTTGCAAAAAGTTGCATGAAATTGCTCCTCTATTCTACCTCGCGATAGTGAGTAGGGAAAGTATAGGTAGCAATTGTCAGTCAGACCTAAACCTATGAAATAAACACACGAACATGCTGTTTTTAAAAGCAAAACAAAAATTTAGGCCAAGAAAGCTGTGAAAAACTTGCCTTTGCGTCGATAATTTCGTAGTTAGCAGCACAAACTCTGTCGGCTGTGATTTGCTCGTCGCTTCTTCAAAGTCAACCTTCCTTTTAGACATTCGCCTATCTATCTGCCAGAGTTTTTGAATAATTTGAACGGCCTCCAAGCTTTTTGAATTTATTTATTGCGATAAATAAGCGAGACACTCTCAAAATCCCAGTGCGACGCTATACTTTGTAATGGCTTCATTTACCCCAAGTCTGATTTTTGAGCCGAATTGATCAAGTCACGTGACATGTCGTCTGTATGAATTGGCCGTAAACAACATATTTTTTAACACACAATAATGGGACCATAATTAACTACACGGAACAAATCTGTCCCAATCTTTCAATCATTTTCTGGAATGTCTGTTGTTTCAGTTCAAAAGCGATGGCATAACAACCTTCATTTGATGATTGAAAAGACAATACAGCCATCGCGATTGCTAGGCCAAATTGATTTTCATTCAATATGAAAGTCACTGTGATACTGCAAAGGCTCATGGGGAGCATAGGGTTCATAATGTCCCTTACGACATCCAAGAAATATTTCGCAATAAAGGTAACCCTTTCCTTGGAAATGTTGAGAAATCTTTTCGAGTCGCCCCCCCCCCCAAATATTCAATCATTCTTATTTGACTACCCAAGCATTTACCCCCAGCTATCCAATCATTCTCCTTTTTCTTTGTTTTCGTTTCCTCCATTCTTTTGATTAGAAGGCGTTTGACATCACTTAAAGATTACAGTAGGGTCCCAGTTAATTGTTAAAGAGAAAGTCCTTTCACCTGAAACAAAATGAAATGTGATCTTTTGTAAGGCCAACTTATATGACTCCTTTCAAACGGTAGGTCCAAGGGCCTAAATGAGACCTCTAAAGTTTTGTAGTAAAAGCATTCAACCCGTTTGACGTATCCAATTGATCAAATTTGTTCTCATCTCTTTTCTATTTAGGTTTGGATAAGTTCGTTAGATGGACCACGTGAAACTGCAAATTATTTGCCTGTTTCAAGTGAGACTTGGAAAGCACTTGATTATCTTGATTGTGTGAGTTGAGTTTCTTAAAATGTAAATCAGACTGCACTCGTCAGTGATATGATTATATTTGTTTTCAATTAATGGTTGCATGGGCTAGGTATGCAAATTAAATGGATGAGTCAGGGTAAGAGGTTGCTGGGAAGGTGAAAGCATGCCGAAAAGGTTTGAGAAAATTACTTTCATAGCAAATTGCGCAGGTAGAAATTTCCATGGAGTAATGACAACATTTGCTTTACGGGACATCCTTAAAATACATGCGCAATATTTTTTCCGACTACCTCCCCCTTGTACGCTTTTTCAATAGGCAAAATAGGCAATTTCATATGGAAGGTACGCTTTTGACTTAACCCCCTCATAGTTTAGCAAATATGAATGCGCCCTTAGTTTAGCAAATGTTTCTGTTACTCAACCCAGTCTTTAAGTTTTCTGACACCTTTCTCTGTTTGACCCCATTTCTATTAAAATATATGAGAGATGATTATTGGCAACAAAGTGCATTTCTATTAAAATATATGAGAGATGATTATTGGCAACAAAGTGCATTTCTATTAAAATATATGAGAGATGATTTTTGGCAACAAAGTGCATTTCTATTAAAATATATGAGAGATGATTATTGGCAACAAAGTGCATTTCTATTAAAATATATGAGAGATTTATTGGCAACGTAGTACGATAGTTTTACATGCTAGGTGTGAACATCATTGTTGATGACTGATTATGATGATTATGATGACTGATTCTTCCCCAGGGTGATTGTCATGGAGCAGCATTCAAAGACTTAGCTATTAAATTTCCTGGTAGTTTTACACCTCATAAAGGACCACTGGACTTCACCTGGAGGTATCCTGGGGGCGAGGTAAGCAAATGTGACTTGTGAGACATAGTTTTGAAGCATTAGAATGGGAAAATCGGAAAAACTGGACTTAATTTTGTAGCAAGCAAAGAGATTTGCTTCTTACCACATTTTCCTTTCACTTAATGTCATTGTGTTTGTTCAATGATTGAGTGATTGATAATATTGATGAAAATCCCCAATCGAATTAAGGACCACATCTAATGAAGTCTCTATTTTGTAAATTCTCACATTGTAAATGTACGTTTTGCTTGGGAATGAATTAGGCCATTAATTATGTATACAGGGTGTCCCAAAAAAATTGTTCAATGTTTCATTAAATATTGAAAAATAATGATAAATGAATAGGCTCCGTGTTAAGATACCCCTATTCCTAAGTTTTTAAATTAATTTTAGACAAGAATTTTGCAAATCCGCTGAAAATTCACTGAGTTATGAGCTTTTAAAGATCAAGTTCGCACGAAAGCTGAAACCAGAGATCCCAAAGCCACCTGTCATGCAAAAAGCTCCAAAATTGAGGTAAAGGATGGCTATCCAATGCCATACCTCTCGTTAATATTAGAGCGAACCAAATAGGATTTCGAAAAATTAATTTAATTCTTGTAGCCATTGTCAAAATTAGCTTTTTCAAACTTTGCTCAACGGAATTCCTCAAAGCATCCATACGCTTGAATTTATTTTCAAGAGAGTTTGGTTGTCGAAAATCCTTTCTAAATCCCACTTGGTTTGCCCTGAAATAAGCTAGAAACCAAACAAACGACAGCCCCATGCTACATTCACTACAAATGCTATGGAGAGAGAAGCCTCTGCTCTGGTTTTAGCTTTCGCACAAACTTGAACTTCAAGAGCTTGTAGCTCCGTAAATGTCTAAAATTAATTAATGATTTTAGGGAAGGATTGTTTTTCCATGGAGCCCGTTCATTATATCGTTATTTTTTAATATTTAATCAAACGTCGAACAATTTTTTTGAGACACCCTGTAGTTGCAATATTCGAGTGGGAAAGTTACAGTTGTCTTAAGATTCAAGATCTACTTACGAAGTTTGAAGGCAGATAAAGCTGGGTGCTATGTAGGTCCTATTTAGCCACCTAAATGCTATTTAGCCAATTAGGAAATTAAAGATTTCTTTACAAGATTTGAAAGCATTTCAAAGTTGCGAATTTTGATTTGATTTTTGTTCATTACAGTCTTACAAAGACATGCTGTCACGCTTAGAGCCGGTTATAATGGTGAGTAAATTTCTTTATTAGATTTTGTCTTTTAAATTTTATCGCTACAGTTTCTGGTTTGGAATCCCACAATTTTACTTGTCATCGGTCCTTATTTTATTCGACTTTAAACCTCTCACATGCGTGGTATTTGATCTCCAACTCCGAAAAAGTAATAATTTCTCTGAGAGTCTCCATTTGTTGAAAATTTTTCCAGAAATCAGATACAGTAAATACACATCAATTTGTGTGTCCGTTTGTTTTAGAACCACGTTTTATTTTTTGGATTTCTTGAGAAGTTTTCAGAACTTGAGAAATTTTTTCGAAGGAAATGTTGAAATTCAGATTTTCCGAAAGAGAAATCGTCAAATTTACGAAAGAATTCTCACACGGCCCTTTTTAGTACTGGATCGATTTTTTTAATTAAAACTCGATTTTTGTAATCGAAACTGTCCTTTTGCATTTTAGGAATTAGAAAGACAAGAAAATGTTTTAGTAATATCACACAGGGTATGTATGATCTTTGAAATGAAAGCAAGGCCCGTATTATTCAATTATTTTTAGAAATATCGATGCATCGAAAGCACCCTACAAAGATTCCTTTGTCAGGAACCGATGAAAAAGTCCATACGACGACTATGGTTTCACCTACAGAGAAACATCAATAGTTGTTGTTGTATCTTTATTTTACATCGATGAAATAAATAATCTAGTCTACTATATACATATGTACAAGTAAACTAATCAAAATCGATGGATACACAAATTAAAGTAAACAAATAAATATCTTTTTATTTGCGTGGCGTATATATTATTTATAATAAAACGACAGGCATTGCAGTTGCATGTTGGACCGTCCCATTGAGTTATTAAGTTTTTGAAGCTATCAAAGTTGTCAGCCGACTTTACCTCATTTGGTAAGCAGTTCCAAATCTGTGGTCCTAAGTACTTGAGACTGTGAGTGCCGAGAGTAACCTGATTTGGCCTGTAATGAGTAAGAATATTAGGATTTCGCGAGGAATAATTGGAGGATCTAATTTGAAAAATATCTTTCATGAAGGATCAATAGAACTCTTTTTACCCAACCTTGAAACCCGCGGTGGAGCCTGCACTTTAGGAGTGGGGGGGGGTCTGGGGCGTAGCCCCAGGAAAATGTTGCGTGGCCACGCCCTTCAAACTCTCGAAAACCGTAGGCAACGCCCTTTTAGCTAAATTTACACCATATTTTTGGTAAGAATATTTATTAGATCGTTTCATTACATGACAAGAACATTCGAGCTGGCATATTCGAGCTGGCATAAACCAATTTTATTGCATTTTTGTGCGAATCTCGAGGACCATCTTTTGGAAAAGTGAGGGGGTCCAGACCTTGATGTTTCCAAAGATGATTTATATTTTGAATTACTTATCATCTTTTCAGACAACGATGCGATGTTTATTGGCATATTTTCTCGACCATAATCCAGGTAAAACTGAATTATTTCTGTAACGTACATCCATGCAGGACTAATTATGAAAAGCACTTGCATGCCGTCAAATAGTTTAAGTCATTATCTCTAACTGTAATTTCGAAATTCGAGAAATACCCTGATATTCCTCAAACACTGCAAGGTCTTTCTACGAAATAGGAATGCACTTTGTGTTTTCCTCTGGACAGATGAAATATGATTCGTTTTATTGGTAAGAGAATAAGGGAAAATAACACGAAGAAGAAACAAATCTTGCAAGGAATTCCAAAGCACGCTGAAAAATGCTTCCAGAAATTCCTTCACTGAGATGAGCGGCCATTTTTTAAATGTTTTCGTTAAACACTGACCATAAAGTTAAAGGATTTTATTGACCATAAAGAATCTTTGATTGAGTTCGTGATGAGTTAAATTAAATTATTCTTCTCGTTTGGGCTTAGTTCCTGACGATATTTTTTGCCAGGCAAAAATCTTTAGTAAATCTCTCAGTCATCTAGTGCCCATTGTCAAGTTTTAAATAATATGATAAACTGACTACACGAAAGGGCCTTAAGAATCGCATACAGGGACAACGTCTCTAATTTTTAAAATCTACTGGAAATGGATAATTTGGTAACCGTTCATCAGAGGAACCTACAGTTACTGATGGTAGAGATTTACAAAACAAAAGCTATTCTAAATCCTAGCTTTATGAAGCAAATTCTCGAGGAAAAAGAAACACCTTACAATCTTCGGTGTTCTGATAAACTACAACTACCGAAGGTCAAAACAACTTGCCTTGGAACCGATACCGTCAGATTTATGGGGGGAAAAGTATGAGAGACACTGCCTCCAGAACTGAAAAATTCAGTCTCCCTTGAGATTTTAAAAAGACTCATTAAAGCCCATAAATGCCAAGCCTGCAACTGCAGTTTCCGTAAAATATTTTTTAGCCTAGGTTAGGTTTTGATTGTAAATTGTATTTTTTATTTTTCTTATAAGATCGTATGCATGTTTATAAATAGTCTGCCTTAATTAGCAATTATAGCTGTAATTTCTTAGACAACTTTAAATGAAAGAATCAATAATAATGATAATAATATTGCATTGTACCGATCTTTTTCAAGTGTTTTTCTTTCCACAGATGAAGTTCCAGGCATGAATGTACCTCTCCATACAGTTTACAAGTTAACTCCAGTCGCATATGGTAAGAATCTTCAGCTCACATCTCCTTGTCAATGGGCTATTCCATTTTTACTCTGTACAGGGGGATAGATATTAAAATTCCAGGGGGTCCTTCAAAAAATTTGAATTTCTGGGGGGTCAAAAATTCTTAATGATGCTTTTCTACGGGGTAAAAATATTTGAAGAAAAAATTTCTAGGAGCTTCCAAGGGCTAAGCAACTTTCACAAAGACTTCCAGGGAGGATGTAGAAAAACATCTCCTCTAGGCACATTCGCCATTCATCATCTCCAGGGGGTCATCAATTTAAACTGCCGCTTCTGAGGGATGTGGCTCCTAGCTGATGGCTCCTTTCCGAGGGGTGCTAATCTGACCAAAATCGTACTTCCATCCCCCTGTATAGCTAAAAAATGGAATAACTCGTAAGAACGGTCTGAACTTGGTTTGAATTCTGACAAATAAAATGTACCCTCTCTTTGGTCCGTACGTGTATCGTATAGATGGGAATAAGAGCATCTATTATATAAGAGCATTCTCTTAAATTAAATCCGAATATTAGACTTATTACTACAGTCCCTTGTTTCCCTAGATTATTTGACTTTCTGACTTCACTCTGGTCAACAGCTGAGCAACGTTTACCTCAGAGATACAAGGGATTCAAGTAATCAGTCTACCCGAATATAAGGGTATTATAGTGAAAAAATTAATCATATGATGCGTCGAGCTAATTTACTGTCTGCAGGCAAGTCTTCTGTTATTGTTGCTGTATTTAAATATAGAAAATATTTCACATTGAGAGGGCTACTAATTCAACCTTTTAGGTTGCCGAGTCGAGAAATGGAGCCTAAAAGATGATGGAACACTTTCGTAGCACTGCATATCATATGGGAAATTCGAAAATGTTAAAGAAGTCATGAAACATTCTCTGACACGTTGAGGATTCAAGAAAGGCCTTGACCAGCGATGGTCTGTGTGTGTATGCACCTTTGTATGAAGTGTGGAGAAGGAAGAGATCTATTCTTAGTTCATTCGTATGTATGAAACCAATCGAAAAAGTTCATTTTATGACGAATTATCAACGAATAATGCAACAATATTATTAACATTGCAATGATATTCAATTGTCAATATTGTACGAAAAAATGTTATTTTTTGTAATTTATGAAACAATTATGTGGACCAACTCACGTGAGTATCGTGTTATCATTATTGTTCTGAATGTAGTTACCCATGGTTACAATCATCACTGAAGTGTTTTCGTTAGAATGGAATAATGCGATTTGTTAAACGCAGTAGGGCGGAGTGTAGGTATCAAAGTGGGGCAAAATGGGCCACTTGATTCTTTGCTTCGAAAATTGAGGCAAAATGTCTTTGGTTGTAACCTTGCAGCTTTTTCAATTAATAGAAATGTCTAACAATGAGATCTATGAATTTTTCAATGTCCCACTTTGCTCCACCTTACCCTACAATTCTGATGAGTAGCTCTTGTTTGTAGACATCTTAATTTGATTGTTGTTTGGAGATTCGATACGTATTGAAAGAGAGATAAGGCTTAATTTCTGCGATCGAAAATTTGTTTCACTAGAGTTTTAAGAGAGACATTAGTAAATACTTCCAATGTTTGCATCGAAAAAGTTACTAAGTTCCATTAAATTCAATACTACGAAATGATAGCAGCAGAACCGTTGAGGGCAGTACTGTAAATCCTGCTCCACTCGATAGAACATCCCCTTCTTTGCAGTATCTACTAACAACAAGGTTCGACTGCTGTAGATAGAACCCACTTCGGAGTACAAAAAGATCCAAAACTCAAAATATTGCATGTACTTCAGAACGCTGACTCAGGAAGATGTCATCATTAGGTGCGTCTTCAAACCCCCCCCCCCCCCCCCGCCCC
>REGM01000018.1:356382-391675 GCA_004194415.1 Aurelia aurita
AACCCCCCCCCCCCCCCCCCCCGTGCCTCTCCATATGTTAAGAATTTCAAAGATTTTTAGCTTTACGTGATGACGATAACGTCTGTTCAACATTTGTTAAGACTTTCTGTTTCTTAAAAGAAAAATGAATGCTCTCAATTTCTGATATGAAAATCCAACCTCACCAAACTGAGTCTCAGAACTTTAAAACAGACTGCAATAGTAGCTACGTCTTGTTGCATCAAAAGTAATCGATCTGTAAGTAATATTTGTTGATTGTACCCGTTTTGTTTAATGTAGGCAGGTCCTTTTATTTCATTTTTTATTCACCTGTACAATTTTTCTTTATTCATGCCAGAAATTCAATTGCAAATAATAATGCAGTTGTATACATATTTGTTGTCATTTTATCCATGATGATGGGTAGTGTTTTCAGGGAGACACACGGGGGTGGGGGGGCTCTTGGCCAAATTTTGGAATGGGGTGTGCCGCCAGCATCATCAAAATTATTCCATTGGTTAGATTAATTTCTATATAAAAAGTGCGAAGATTTGGCTTTTTCTAGACAAAAATCACCAAACTTTCGCCTTTCCTAGACCAAAATTTCCAAAAGTTGTACCCTTGCCCAAACTAGAATTGCCAAAAGGTATACCCTTGGCTAGACCAGAAATCCGAAAAATTATACCCTTGAGGGCAAGGTTATAATCTCCTCCGGGGTACATTTGCTATGGAAGAACCCCCCAGTACACCAGGCAACTTTCATTAAACTTCACAAAGCTTTCATATCATGTCTATTAGAACTACAAAATAAGATTGACTACAAAAACATATCAATTTTTCTGTTCTTATCTTTCATTCGACTTGAATTATGTTATTTTTAAAAACTGATTATTGGCTCTAAGGACTTGACATACAGTAAAAATCCGCATATAAGAACCTTCATTTATTAAGAACCTGCAGCCTGAAATTTGGGATTTCTAAGCCTATATATATTATATTTTATACCTGAACAGAAAATCTGGCTGAAAAGGTTCTTATTAAGAACCTTTTCACCCTGATTTTCCGTTCAGGTTCTTATTAAAATATTTTGGCTTGCACACAAAAAAGAGGAAAGAAAATCGGTCGTGAACTTTAACAATATGAGTATGGGGAAAGTCTCTTTCAATTGGCTCACAGGTATAGATAACTGAGTCTTAATTTTCCATATGCTGTTGCTATATTGTACATTAGTTATGAAGATATAGCGCAGAATTTGCAGTTGATATCAAGTTTTCTATATTTGAGAACCTATACACCGTGATAAGAACCTACACCCTGATTTTGCAATACCCCCACATAAATAAGAACCCAAGCAGGCTGATTTTAAAAACATAGGTTCTTATGTGCGGGTTTTTACTGTATCCGGAAGGTTTCGGCTCGAGACTAGAACCATGAGAACTTTTAATCCATTTTGTTCAAACTAAATGTGAAACCATAAGCGTACGGGAAGAAAAAATCTAAGGGGGCTGCCTGATCAAAAGTCTATTGTTTATGAAATTTTTTGCCCGACTTACGGCGAATATTTGCCCGAAATAGGCAGATTTTTCTAAATTTTTCAAATGTTGGGGGGCTGCCGCCCCCAGCCCCCCTGGCTCGTACGCTTATGTGTGAAACCAACGTACGTATACATAGACAGTGCTTTGTGAAGTTGTTGTACGTAGAGTTGAAAAGTCAAGCAAATCGAGCTGTGACTTGATATATTTTAGCCATTCCCATGGAAAACATGGAAGTCTTTTAAGTTGAAGCATCAGTCGAGTGATTGAGTTCAATTTGTTCTCAAATCGGTTGGCTTTGTCAGCATGGTTTTGCAAAGTGAGTAAATTTTGCAAACCCTGTACTTTCCTCTACCTCGTACCAAAATTAAGGCAGTTTTCGGAATGCACAAGTAAGCTGGATATTAAAAACTAGGTGAGGCTGTTCCGAAAGCGAAAATCCTTCAAATTTGCACTTTGTTTTTGAAACAATGTGTAAAGGATAAGCCAAAAATTTTTAAGAAGCTTGTAAAAGTCAAGGAAACTTGTTCAGTAAATTAATAATCGACTCTTATTTTTATCGCTTGTCGTTTTGCCTGAAAGCTCAACATTACTGCGAAATTTTCATTTTCATCGAAATGGCGGGAAATTTTGAAAACCATGGCAACATACGTCGTGGCTCTCTTTCGCGTCGGCCGAAATCTATGGGAACGAGACTGAATCAAAATGGTAGAATTGGCGGGAAAATTTCCGAGAAACCAATCTGAAGCTGTGGAGTTGGAAACATGGAAGTTACAACCAGTATTTCAGATGATAAATATCTAATATGCGAACATCTAGGAGCATTGATAGCTGCAAAGATATCGAGTGATAGTCACAGGATAGAAGTGGAGACATTCTGCCTTGATGGTGGCAATTTAGCAAAGGAGCAGAAAGAGACGATCACAACTAGGCCCGTTGTTGCTTGGATTGAGGGGATCGCTTTCGCAGATGACGTTCTATTTTGCGATCTTGGGATTTATTTACCAACATTTTTGGTGATTATAAATACGAGAGAAGCTACCAGAAAATTATGCTTTGCTATTTTCGTTTTAGTAAATGGAGAGTTGAAACTTTTAAAGAGCATGTTTTGCCCGGCAGGAGTTGATTTTTCAAATCCTAATGTTACACCAGTGCTTGATGTTTGCGAAGGACCAACTGTTCTGCTTGTAGATGTAGAAACTGTATCTGTTTACGTTTGTTATGCAGATGATGATGCATTTAGAGAAACAAGCATGGATGTGTTGTACAACAACTTAGTGGACAACACTACTGATTGTGATAGTGTCGCATTCAGATCAGTGGCCCCTTATTCTCAAGGTATATATATGCCAATTGCACGACAATATGATAATAAATGACCAAAATACCAAATTTTTTAGAATAACGTAGATGTAAAAAACAAGACTTTTCAATCATATAACTCGTTATCAAGGCAATGAGTACAGTACGCGCCATAAGTAACTTAACACTAATTTCGTACGAAATCGCAAAGACGATTTCGTGCGATTTCGAAAGATTTAATACAAAATTTATAGATGCGAAGTTCGCTTGCGAAACAGACAGGATATCGAATTCGAATTCCCACACGGAAAAAGTAAGCTTTTGCGAAACGATTCTTTGGAAATCGATTCGTTTACGAAAGCCGTTAATGCTCAGGGGAACAAAAGAGGGATTAGATTTGCGATTTCGTACGATATCGCTATCATTTAGTCTATTGTTGCAATTAAACAAAAGAGGGATTAGATCTGCGATTTTGTACGATATCGCTATCGAAAAGACTATTGTTGCGATTAGACACGTAGCATTAACAAGCAGTCCTCGAGAGTTGTTTTTTTGACAAATTTTCAGTGATCAACGAAATGGGTAGGCTAAACTTATATGGGAGAACACAACTAATAAATCTGCGCCAAAGCAAGCCAGGTATCTCAGCTAAAGATTTGCGTAGACGCCTTGAAGAGGAAGATGAAATCAAAATTAGCAGACAGAGCGTCGCATCTTTTTTTTAAGCACGAGACATACACAGAAATGGTAGACGAGACCAAAGCTACAACCAGAACATTTCGATCTCGTCTATCAAACAAGGAAAAGACATCAAATGAAGTCCTTTTAGGTCGCTACTGTAGGCGTCGTACACTGAACTTTGTAGAAAAGCAGCAGAAAATGAAACTACCAATGCATGCCTTATCGTACGAAATCACAAATCTAATCCCTCTTTTTTTCCCCTGAGCATTAACGGTTTTCGTAAACGAATCGATATCTAAAGAATCGTTTCGCAAAAGCTTACTTTTTTTGTGTGCGAATTCAAATTCGATATCCTGTCTGTTTCGCAAGCGAACTTCGCATCGCTCGAAATCACACGAAACCTTTCGAAATCGTACGATTTTCGCAAACGTTAAGTTACTTATGGTGCGTACTGTATATGCTCAAAACATTGTGTTTTACATTTATGCTGTTTTATGGTACTTATTTAATTTTGATGGTACCACACGCACTAAACATATTTTTATTGAATTACATCAATATAACAATAACGTTGCTTTTTCAGGTATTGGGCTAATTTGCGGCCCAAGGTTTTAAATTTGAGGCCCGAGTGTTGCTATTTGCGCCCGACGTGGAGCAGAGGGTGCAAATAGCAACCGGAGGACCTCAAATTTAAAACAGAGGGATGCAAAATTAGCCCAATGCCCATAAAAGCAACGTTATTACTATCAATACTCATCCTTGGTAATAAAAATATAGCATAAACATTACCAAAGTTGAAACATTTGAAATTACAATTTCGTAATTCAAACGCAAATCTTTAATTAAAACTTCAATTCAAATCAATATTTTACTATTGTTGCATTCAAATTCATTTACACACATTTGCTGATTTGCGGGTGTTAATGCTTTTTGCAGCCCTGTGCTGTGGCTTGTATTTGCGCCCTCCATTTGTGATCGACCAGAGTGCTTATGCCCACTGCATGGGTAATAATTGCAATTAACTCAAGACGTGTTGGGCCTCAGCTATGGGCTGCTTTTCAAGGGGTTCTGCTTTTCAAACTTACAAACTTAACACTATTAATAAGGAAAATCAAGCTAAAATATTCACCATAAGGTTACTAATTAGGCATGCCCGCTGAGAGGGGGATGGAGGGAGCTTATTGCCCCAGGCCTTGGCCCCAAAAAGTTATGATAGAGGAAGATGGTGCTAAATAGGGCATTTCCCATGCTTTCTGCGAGTCTGGGTGTGGTAGAAGAAAATTTTTCAAAAATATTGGAGCAACAATGGAGCAATACTAGATTACCTGTAGCATTTCTGTTAAGAACAGTCTATCAAGATAGGCTAAGACACTGTGGGCCTGTTCAAATTGTTGGTCATTTAAGAACAAAAATACAACAGGGCATGCACTTGTGATAAGTGTATCAGAAAGGATCTTGGCTTGATGGCTTATTGGTGCATCAAGATATACTGTTGTTAAAAGAAATTCTACGGCTATTCTAAAACTTAGCTGCAACAATCAGACCTTGTCAATTCTCAATCCCTCCTTGTATTTCTGAGGGTCCTAGTTCTGTTTTGAGTCCCGGGCATGAAAATGCGGCTAGTCTGCACTTTAGCGGACCAGCTTCAATATCGGCAAGTTATGTGTCATGGGGTAAGGGTTAGGGTCAGGGTTAGGTTTTGGAAAAGGGGTTTTTAGGGTAAGTAAGGGCTAGTTAGGGTAAGTTAGGTTTAGTTAGGGTAAGTTAGGGTTAGTTAGGGTGAGGTAGGGTTTAGTTAGGGTTAGTAGAGGTATTGGTCAAATACGTTCCCAAGAGATATGACATAAAGCTGGTCCGCTAAAGTGCAGTCGTCCCAAAAATTCCAAGTGAAATGATATTATATAATTGATACTCCACATTTATCCACAGGTATCTGTACATTTGTTGCCTCATTCTTTATTGTGAAAAAAACAGATGAATCAGATATTGAAGTCAAGACCAGAGCATTCGCAATTCTCGAGGATGGATCTCTGATAATAAAAAGAAGTGATGAAACTAATGACTATTTCCAAGAAATTTTCTCATTTGTGCCTCCAGAAGAATATTGGACAGTTCTTTGTGTTTCTGAGGTGGTTGACATGGCTCCTTGTGATTATGAGCAATGGCCAAGACTGAGTAAAGATCAGAAGAAATGTCTTGCTTTTGCCACTGAGATGAAGCAGTTTTTAGTCTCATTTGGACACAAGATTCTATTTTGTTGTGAAATCCCATTCAAAGATTGCTGTAGCATAAAGAAATTTAAGGTATGTTTATACAGTACAGTTCTTTCGTAACTTAACAAATATTTCTTTCTGAAGAATTCCCAAGAATTCATAAAACACTTTGTGAACTCTTAAGAGTAAATTTTTATTAATTCTTAAGAAATCATGGTTTACAAAGAACTCTGCTGTAAGTTTTCAACTTATGGCATAATTTGTTACGTGAGACGTTTGTTGAAAAACCTTTATTACTCATCATCATCCTTGTGTAGGCTTAGCCCTCAGACGACTTTATTATGAAATTGTGTATTTTTTCTGCAAGATGCTACTATGCAAGGTTATTTTTGGAGGAAGAGTTGATAGAGGAACGCAACTTGTAAACTGAAAAACATCTGCTTTTTGTTTAGCCACAAACAAACTGAATGCGAGAGACAGTTAAATGCCCATAGAATGTTGTTGTGATGCCTTTCACATAAAGTTTACAATATTTTGAGATATAGGTACATTTTTAGCTTTTTTTTTCCTTTTAGCTGCCTGGCAAAGGGACTGCCTTTCTTCTAATTTCAAAATCATTCCAGTGTTGTGTTGTGAGTGCTGAACAGAAGAAGGTATGGTTTTCATAAAGTCCCATTCATGACAAAGTCGTTTTTTTGAGCCTTTTGCTCCATAGGTGATCTGATCTTGTCATTGCTAGAAAGCATAAATTTTAACAAAATAATTTTTTGTTGTATATTTTTTTGAATGAAGATTAGCAACAATTTTGAAAAGGAATGATCGACGTTTGCACCTTTTTAAGCATTAAGTATTCTCATCAACAGAGGTTATTTCTTTCATAATTTACTTCATTTTATCCATAAGAAATGGAATGATGCCAATAATATACTGTACTCTATATTGTATTTTTTGTAGGTTTTACAACATTGGACAGGAGTGCATCATGCTCTTATTGGTGATTTTAACAGACTTGGACATGACCAGTTATTAATTCTGTTTTCTGCTGGTAAGACCTGTATGTCATTTGTTAACAGTTTATACTAACCAGTTGCAATTATCTCCCTAATGAAAATAATCCACTCTTAGAAAAGGTAACCGAAAAGATAGTTCTAACTTAGAACAGCAAAATAAAAAGCAAAGAGACTTGATGTGATGCTGTGTTTATTTGCTTTTAAAAGGGATTGTTCTTTATTTCTCTTTTCAGTTATCGATCCTCGTGATGTTAAATTCGTGCTGACTGACTTTCTTTGCTGTCAAAAGGTATGACTGTCTCATTCCAATTTATAGCTTTCACTGCAAATGTGTTAACCTTAGAGTTTTAGTGAGCCAATAATCTACTTCGTTAACAAAGCTACTACAGGTTCATCTCATATCTATGTTTTTGTGTGTATACTGCTCCTGTCTGCACATATTTAGCTTCGCCTATTTGGCAAGCCCTTAGTAGAGAAAATCCACCCCCCCCCCCCACCATGGATGAGGTTGCTTTTCTCCATTTGAAAATGTGCAAAGAAGTACGTTTTTATCAACAGGAATCTTCGACTGGTGCTGAAGATGCCACTGAGAATAATCAAGTTAAAAAGAGTCTTGCAGCTGTTGCAAAGGCACTTTCAACGAGCTCCCAGGTAATATATTTCTATCTGATACCAGTTATCTTAAAAAGTGCATGTTGTTATGCAATTAAATGTTGGCAAAATGCGTCAAGAGGTTTGGAGAAGCTTTCACCGAAAAATGAGACGAAATTCCATGGAAGACAGAAATAAAACATTTTCTCGTGATTTATTGATAGGCAACGATGCTGGAAACCTCACAAGCTCAAACTTCTTACGATGCAAAGAATGAATTGATCAGAGAAACTTGGTTAAACATGGAAAGGATGACACTTAATGAACAAGGAGAAGAGGTAGGCTTGAATTGCTCATTTTATCGCTTACTCGATAAAATTTTACAAGCCCGTCGAAAGCGGGGGGGGGGGGCTGGAAGCTTCAGCCCCCCCCCCAATAATTGCTAAAGTTTGTTCCTTTTTTAGTGAAAAAGGCTGTGAAAGTCAAGCTTGTGGAAATAAATATTTAACTTATTTATACTCGAGGAAGTTATCAGAGTTATGAAGCTATCACCTTGCTATTTCATAAAATTAAAAAACAGCCTATTTCCATGGGCGGTAGGAGACGCGTGGATTGCTTTTTGAAAAATATTGTGGTCATAGGTTGGGGTTATTAAGATTAAATTAGCCGCGATGTTTTGGAGCGGCTTCCTGTTATTTTGTAGCCACTTTGGGCAGATTAGCGTCTGCCGGGTCAACCGCAAGTGGCTGCAAAATAACAGGAAGCCGCTCCAAAACATCGCGGCTAATTTAATCTTAATAACCCCAACCTATGACCACAATATTTTTCAAAAAGCAATCCACGCGTCTCCTACCGCCCATGCTATTTCTAAGTGATTTGAAGTCTTATTTTCAAAATTTCCCCTTTGCTCCTTTAGACGGCCAAGTCCTAATAACAGATGCGTTTTCCAACTATCTAAAGGGCGTGGTCACAAAACCTTTTTACCGGGGGAAGGCCCCCGGACTCCATTTTTACTCGTTTTGCTCGCATCTAGTTTCAGCCCCCCCCTCCCCCAATATGAATTTCGTTCCGAAGGNTGTTCCTTTGTTATGGAAAAAGGCTGTCAAGGGCAAGCTAAGTGAATTAAATATAACTCTATGTTGTACGTAAATATGTAATCAAAGTTATTCTGCATACACCCTGCCATTTACCACAATATTTATATAAACGAAATCCACGCGTCTCCTACCGCCCATGCTATTTCTAAGTGATTTGAAGTCTTATTTTCAAAATTTCCCCTTTGCTCCTTTAGACGGCCAAGTCCTAATAACAGATGCGTTTTCCAACTATCTAAAGGGCGTGGTCACAAAACCTTTTTACCGGGGGAAGGCCCCCGGACTCCATTTTTACTCGTTTTGCTCGCATCTAGTTTCAGCCCCCCCCTCCCCCAATATGAATTTCGTTCCGAAGGGCCTGTTACGTTACTTGCAAAGCTGGCGATTAACACTTCATACAACCAGAGCGAGAAAAACGCGAAATATATTATAGTGTCTCGTTATAGTGTCTTGGAATTAATTAACACCCACTTTGATCTGTTTTTAGCACTTTGCTTTCAGTTATATTTGACCTGTTTGTAGCTTTTGATATCGCATTAAATTAAACTTGGCTTCTCGGATATCAACCTCGTTCCCATGACCCAAAACGAGGCTGTTGAAATCCAGCATGGTGAGCATGGCAGCCTTTCCAGTATTGACGTAGGAAACTGGCCCTCGGAACCAGGTTGCTCAGATATGGCATTGTATTGCTTGCAAAATTTACTACTACTTGACATGCTACTCGCAACTGCCTGCAACATCACGGAGTGTCCACTGGAGTGTTTGAGGCTCCAGTAAATATGAGGTTTGCCAGTAATGCATTTTGCACAACAAGCAATTCCTAAACAGAATTATTTAATTCGAACGGCTCTCTGTGCAATGACCAAAGTGTTTCATTACTTCAAAAAAAAAACGTCATATGTACAGGCAACCCCCATATTTACTGGTACCTCATATTTACATGCTCACGCTACAGTGATATACGGCAATACTGGTGCAAATGATTTGAATGTAATTGTTTGATGTTATATTTTTCTCTAGAGTGCATGCCACAGCAATTTAGTGCCACTCTTCGAAGAAGAACAAAAGAAGCCCAATAATGGTAAGTATTGCTTCTCTATAGCAATTCTCGTGCCGCAAAAATCGAATGACGGATAAACAACATTTTCAAGGGTTATACATTTGAAAGATCCATCCAATAAATTTGGTACATGTTTTGTTGCGCAGCCAACTATAAACTTGGTTCATTTATTCGAATCAAGACCTTTCGTTTGGCTGACATGATTGATTTCAAAAAATTTGCAGAACTGGCTGAAATCTTCGATCAAATTTCTGCTGTTTCGACGAAAATATTCTGATATCCCCGTACAAACGTCATGGAGGAATTAAAAATGATGTAATATTAGTAGTGTAGTTCTCTTGAAATGACCACTGTATCAGTTATTTTTGTGTGTTTTGTGGTTTATTAGCTTTTTACTGGACACAAGAACAACTCACTCAGTTGCTGGAAATTTTCTTCTAGGAAAGTCTTCATCAAATTTCACAAGGCCAATTCAACTTCTAGACACACATCAAGAAGTCATGTGGGATAAATGGACTGTTACAGTAAAAGTGAAGATCAATACAAAGAGGTAAATTGTATTCACTATTTTGTTATCTACCTAAGTTTGGATACTGTGTCATGAAATGCTTCTTTCTAAGATGATGTTTCCATAAAACGGAACGAGATCTTCTACAAATGCGGGCCTTCTTTCCCGAGACACCACATTCAAGACAAGGTTAGTATTGTAAGACAAGCTTTGTTAAGTGAGATGTCATGGTTAAAGGGTTTGTGCAAGGTTAAAAGCTTGCATTTACAAAGAGCAAAACAATCTAAAAATATCCCATTCTAATCGAAATTGCACACGCGCCGTGAACAATGGATAGCAAAAGAAACAATGCTGTGTCTGAGTGTTTTCTTTGTGCTATTGATAGACAAGCCTATTTACTATTACACATTCCCTTTAAGGACTAGCAGCGTCGCCAAAGCTAGAGTTTCACTTGGTTCGAAAACCACTGAATTTCAATCGTCTAGCCACTTTAAGTGACCTTTGTTTCAAGCCAAAACATAATTATCTGTATCAAATGAAGCCTGGAGCCAGAAGCTATAAAAACTCTTAGATGTGCTAGCTTCCAGCACAGCAGCTCCCATTAAGTTGTTTTCATTTGAAGGTTTGTACAGAAAAATACACCAAAATTTGGTAAAATCCATTTCAAAATTTGCAAATTACAAGGAATTATCATCTAGTGAGTGGTGATAAAGTCTTTTTTAACATTTTTTGATAGAGAAGCAGTAAAGTTATCATCACAAATTTTAAGGATGAGAAAAGAGATCAAACAATTTTCTACGCTATCACCAGTACAGAAAATTACAGAAAATTTCTCGCACCTTATGCTTAACCAAAACTAATAGAAATTTGAAATTGTTTAGTGGACTTTAGTATTGCGACAATTTCAATGGGTTAGTTTTCTGTATAAGGAAATTCACACCAGAAAGTATTGCGTTTTTTGGATCTATGCTGATTAGCGGTTTCTTTTGAAAGATATTGAATGAAGAATTTGGAGAAATTGAAAGCTTTATTACATTAAAGTCTGTCTCGAATTAGATGTCACGTGAAATTTGCGATGACGCAAAATTACTAATGTAAAACATTTCAATCGTTGTTATTCGCGTGGATTTTCACGTGACCTCTAATTTGAGGAAGACTATAATTTTAGCATTAAAAGGGATATCGAAAATTTGCTTTATTATTTCATAAGATGTGCGCTCAATCATACAAAAGTATTTAGTATTGGATCATCTACTGAGACTATAACGAATTTGTCTTCCACAGAAAAATAGAAAATGTATTCCTAAACATGCTTGTGGAAGATCAAGTCTGTCAGTCTCCCGTCGTAGCAATGCAAAGCAAACAACAGAACACAACGGAGGAGCGTTGCGAAGGCGTAATTACGGACGATATACTCGACGAATCTTCTCGGAAAAAAGCTAAAGGCGATACTGTGTCACAAGAACAAAAACAACAGCAACAACATTTTGTAAGAGACCAAGAAGTTATTCTTACATCAACAACTGATTTGCCAGACTTTAGCCATCAGCGAATTGTTGAAGCGAATTTGATGGTGACATGGGAAGAATGTGACGAATGCAAAACAGACATATCGAGTTACTCTTTTCATGTTGGGACTGTTGAATTGGATGTGGAAAAAGTTGTGACTGGAATTTATGCTCCAAAGAAGCTGCAATCGATTACCAGAGATTTTGAATCAATAGAGGTATTAATTATTGATTACTTTTTGTTAGTTTAAAACTTTGTCTGTGTTTTACTAGCCTACGAGTGGACCCATCATAATGGGTCTACTCGTAGGCTATTGTTTTACCTGTTAGACAGTCGTAAAAACTACTTATGTATGGAAGTTAAGGGATTATAATTATTTACAAACTAGGAAAAAGAGCCTTGGTTAAAGACCGACCATTGACCAGCATGCTTTGCGCGAAGTCAGTGATTTTGCTTTCCACAGCTCCGTAGTTTCTGACTGTCAGAAAGTATTGAAAAACAAAAACAAACGATCGCAAAGCATGCGGGTCAATGGTCGGTCTTTAAATCTATCCTTTTATTTCCACCAACCTCGTACCCAGCGTCAATGATGGTTTTCCGTAAACTGCAACACCTACATTGACTGGTTTTCCTATAAGGCTATTACGCAGTTTGATTGGCTCTTTTCGAAACAAAATAAATTTCTCACCTAGAAGAAATCGCAAGGGTATCTGTTGTTGGCTAGCCTCATGTCGACAACTACTGATACCCTTGGGAACGAGGCTGGATTTCCACAACCCCTACGTTATAGGGAGGCGTCGAGAGACAGTCTAATACGAAAAACACTGATCTGCTTTTTTCTGCCGGCTAACGAAGTCATTTACATCGGTCCTTTAGATGAGTTTCTACAGTAGTCGGATAGGTGCAACGTGTTTTACGTATAATCGGGGTAGAAGTGAATACTCTGTTTCTTTTCTGTTTCTACAGATGCTCGTAACTAATAATCATACCACTTTATCAAGTCTTGACGATCGGCTCAAGGATGCATTGCAAAAAATCAACTGTGGTCTTTCTGGGGCAACTGAAGGCGCGAATGTGACGGAATTTGCAGAGAAATCATCAGGACACGTTTTCTTGTGTCTGTCCACGTCAAAATTATCAGCTGAGATCAAAATATATGCAAGGTATTTCTCTTGTTATTCCAGTCTGGTACAAAAACTAAAATTTTGTGATTTTTGCTAAGTTCTTTTGACTAATTCTAGAGCTGAAACTGACGTTTGCTTTTTTGACAAACTTAGGCCAGGAAAACTGGTCTTTTAATTACCGAAGGAGACGGTTTATAGGGTATGTATTTACTTTTAATCAACTGATATTTCCTCTGCAAAATATGCCGTTTCAGCTGAATTCTGAAGTCACGGTTGTCCAAAACGTCCACAGGTCATGCTCGATGCATTGAACTTCGCCAGTGGCCGGATTAGATGTAGGCTTACTATACAAACCCTCTCACTTTCGCTCCTTATTGAATTGAATTGATATTGCTGTTGTCCTTCACTTAGCTTAGTTGTAGCAAAAATGTCACTTCAGACAGAGGAGCAAAATTACAGCTCATATTTAGTGATTTTAATGTTCGATATTAGGTGAAATATTGTTGTTGTTGCTGTCATCACCTTGAAGGAGCAGCCAGTATTGGTTTCTCCTTAATCGAACGTTGATGAGATGCTTAGGGGCATAGCAATAAGTTCTTACGTGAGAGGACACAGCTCCAAGGAAACAGTTTCGAATTGAAAAATGCATCGTTAAATGTTTTCTTGACTTAAAATACGTCACCTTGAAAATACAAAGCTCGTGAAGGGGTACGATGCCACCTATGGCTCCTTCATTTCTGCGTATCTTTAATTTTTTGTAGGTCTCAATCACAAGCAACGCTGATCTGTCATGTCATTTCGTCCGTGCTTCCACCAGATTCCCAAATATCTCTGCCCTTACGGAAACTGAAAGAGCTAGTCAAAAATCTAAATCGCTGTTTATCTCGAGAACTGTCGCTTTTGGAAGCCATGCTTCAAGGAAATAATGGTAGTAAGAACATCCAAACAAGAACAGAAACGGTAGGTACAGATGATTTTATAATGGAAGTTGAAGAAGTGCCCATGAAAGAGAAATCTTCCAGCAGAGCTGCTTTGCATCAAGCTCGAATTGATAAAATACGCAGTGACTTTCAAAGAAAGCGAAAAAGAGCAGAATTTTTTATGAATGAAGTAAAAAGTTCCACTATTGATGCTAACATGTATAAACAATATCTCGCCGCTGTACGAGAATCTAATCAGGCAGCAGAACTTTTATATTTAGTACGAGTATCAGAGACGTAGATAAATGTGAGGTATTATGCGTCTTTCGATTAAAACTGAACCTCTGAAAGGAACGCTAACTTTGACCAAAAATAACGGCGTACCAGCTTAGACTTATTACGTTGAGTCCTAGTAATCGCTACCACCCACCCACCCTACTCGCTCATACTACTAGTATGAGCGAGTAGGGTGGGTGGGTGGTAGCGATTACTAGGACTCAACGTAATAAGTCTAGTACCAGCTGCTTAGCTTTGCTGTTTATGACAGATGGATCTCCTAAAAAGGGACCAATTTTTGCGAAAAAGTGAGCCTATAGCCTTTCTTTTGTGGTTAAAGATCGATGAGTCCAAACACCACCAATTTTCCATAGACTGTAGACTTGATAATTGACCAAAAATTGGTGGGTTCCCAAATCACCAATTTCCCAAGCCTTGCTTTTGCGCCAAAAAATGGAGGGTCCAATTAGCCTGTACGCTAAATATTTTGACACATTAATAAAGTTATTGATTGATTGATTGATTGATTGATTGATTGATTGATTGATTGGTCCAAAAGTCACCAATTTTCCAAGGGCATAGCCTTGCTTTTTTTCCAAAAATTAGTGGGTCCAATAGTCACCAATTTTCTAACGACTTCCAATTTTTCAATTTTCCAATTTTCCAATTTTCCTTGCTTCTTTGCCAAAAATTGGTGGGTCCAAAAGTCACCAATTCTCCAAGGCTATAGGCTTGCCTTTTTTCTAAACATTGGTGGGTCCAAAAGTCACCAATTTTCAAAGGCTATAGCCTTGCTTTTTTGCCAAAAATTGGTGGGTCCAAAATTCACCAATTTTCCAAGGCTATAGGCTTGCCTTTTTGCTAAAAATTGGTGGGTCCAAAGAGCACCAATTTTCCAAGGGTATAGCCTTGTTTTTTGCCAATAATTGGTGGGTCCAAAAGTCACCAATTTTCCAAGGCTATAGGCTTGCCTTTTTGCTAAAAATTGGTGGGTCCAAAGAGCACCAATTTTCAAAAGCTATAGCCTTGCTTTTTTGCCAAAAATTGGTCGGTCCAAAAAACACCAATTTTCCAAGGGCATAGCCTTGCTTTTTGGCCAATAATTGGTGGGTCCAAAAGTCACCAATTTTCCAAGGCTATAGGCTTGCCTTTTTGCTAAAAATTGGTGGGTCCAAAGAGCTCCAATTATCCAAGGGTATAGCCTTGCTTTTTTGCCAATAATTGGTCGGTCCAAAAAACACCAATTTTCCAAGGGCATAGCCTTGCTTTTTGGCCAAAAATTGGTGGGTCCAAAAGTCACCAATTTTCCAAGGCTATAGGCTTGCCTTTTTGCTAAGAATTGGTCGGTCCAAAGAGCACCAATTTTCCAAGGGCATAGCCTTGCTTTTTGGCCAATAATTGGTGGGTCCAAAAGTCACCAATTTTCCAAGGCTATAGGCTTGCCTTTTTGCTAAAAATTGGTGGGTCCAAAGAGCACCAATTTTCCAAGGGTATAGCCTTGCTTTTTTGCCAAAAATTGGTGGGTCCAAAAGTCACCAATTTTCCAAGGCTATAGGCTTGCCTTTTTGCTAAAAATTGGTGGGTCCAAAAGTCACCAATTTTCCAAGGCTATAGGCTTGCCATTTTGCTTAAAATTGGTGGGTCCAAAGAGCACAAATTTTCAAAAGCTATAGCCTTGCTTTTTGGCCAATAATTGGTGGGTCCAAAAGTCACCAATTTTCAAAGGCTATAGCCTTGCTTTTTGGCCAATAATTGGTGGGTCCAAAAGTCACCAATTTTCCAAGGCTATACGCTTGCCTTTTTGCCAAAAATAGGTGGGTTCCCAAATAACCAATTTTCCAAGGTTATAGCCTTGCTTTTGTGCCAAAAATTGGTGGGTCCAAAAGTCACCAATTTTCCAAGGGCATAGCCTTTCTTTTTTTGTCAAAAATTGGTGGTTCCAAAGAGGACCAATTTTCCAAGGCTATAGCCTTGCTTTTTTGCCAAAAATTGGTGGGTTCAAACGTCACCAATTTTCCAAGGCTATAGGCTTGCTTTTTTGCCAAAAAATGATGGGTCCAACAACCACCAATTTTCCAAGGGTATAGCCTTGCTTTTTTGCAAAAAATTGGTGGGTCCAAAAGTCACCAATTTTCCAAGGGCATAGCCTTTCTTTTTTTGTCAAAAATTGGTGGTTCCAAAGAGGACCAATTTTCCAAGGCTATAGCCTTGCTTTTTTGCCAAAAATTGGTGGGTTCAAACGTCACCAATTTTCCAAGGCTATAGGCTTGCTTTTTTGCCAAAAAATGATGGGTCCAACAACCACCAATTTTCCAAGGGTATAGCCTTGCTTTTTTGCAAAAAATTGGTGGGTCCAAAAGTCACCAATTTTCCAAGGGCATAGCCTTTCTTTTTTTGTCAAAAATTGGTGGTTCCAAAGAGGACCAATTTTCCAAGGCTATAGCCTTGCTTTTTTGCCAAAAATTGGTGGGTTCAAACGTCACCAATTTTCCAAGGCTATAGGCTTGCTTTTTTGCCAAAAAATGATGGGTCCAACAACCACCAATTTTCCAAGGGTATAGCCTTGCTTTTTTGCAAAAAATTGGTGGGTCCAAAAGTCACCAATTTTCCAAGGGCATAGCCTTTCTTTTTTTGTCAAAAATTGGTGGTTCCAAAGAGGACCAATTTTCCAAGGCTATAGCCTTGCTTTTTTGCCAAAAATTGGTGGGTTCAAACGTCACCAATTTTCCAAGGCTATAGGCTTGCTTTTTTGCCAAAAAATGATGGGTCCAACAACCACCAATTTTCCAAGGGTATAGCCTTGCTTTTTTGCAAAAAATTGGTGGGTCCAAAAGTCACTAATTTTTCCAAGGCTATAGCCTTGCTTTTTTGCCAAAAATTGGTAGGTCCAAAAGTCACTAATGTTCCAAGGCTATAGGCTTGCTTTTTGCTAAAAATTGGTTTTCAGAAAAGAGGCTAATTAAAAAAGAAATGCAAGGCTATGGCCTTTTTTTGGTGGAGAAAGGATCCCCCAAAAGGAGAGCAATTTTGTGAAGAATGGATATTTTGTTCCAAACAAAACAGGAAGGACTAAACCATTTATTGAAAGAATTTTGCACAACATTATATCTATTACATTTCGTTGCGAGCAAAGTACGTGTTATCTTTGCTACAGATGTTAATACTCTACAACAAAAAGCTTCATTTATTCGACTATAAGCTTCATTTTAGAACACTACATTATTAAATCGTAAATTTATTTCCAACTCATCTTAACAATAGATTTTATCTCAGGAATATTTAATATTTCAATTCGTTTTTCCCCGGAGAGACCATTTGCCCCGTATGGCCCAGTGATAAATAATACGCGAATAGTCTGCAAGGCTGATTTCACGTCAGTGGAATTTTCCGAGCGTGTGTGGAATTTTGAAAAATCAAAATTCAATGAGCCGTAAATTTCTATACAACTTCAAAGCGATATTTTGTCCCGCAAAAATATAATTTCCATGCGCCCGTAAAATTCCATTCACAGAAAATTAGCCTTATTCAAATCCCATGTTTTTTTACATGATCTATCAACCTATGATACCCCCTGCAAAACAACCATTTTTAATGTATTTCACCCTTAAATGTTGACCTTACCGGGTGTAAAAGGGTTGAAGCTTGGTTCGTAAATGCATTTCAAGGTGATCACTTCCTTATCGTAATGGTAGCACGTTTTCGCACTAAAATAAAAGTAAAGATCATTTAGAGTAAATTGTTTTAGCCATATAACTACCATTACTTTGCAAAATACTGCAAACTACGTATCACTTAAAACCATTTCGGGAGGCGAACTTGATTCTCGAAGCATTGTAAATGTTGGTTACTTAAGGGGACATCTAGTCTGCAGGGAATTGTATGAACTTTTATTTCTCGAATTTTTCAAATCTCTTGTGCATCATTCGAAAGTACAGGGCTTCGCAAAAAGTAATCCAAAGTTAGATTTTGCATAGATTGACTGGCTTAGGTGTTGTGCGTCACAGATTACACCAGGGTCAGATGTTTGCTACATACATATACATTCTTAATAAAATTTGACAAAAAACACCTTTATTAGGGTCTACACTTCAGATCTCACAGTTTGAAAACGAACAATGATTATGCTATGCTGCTTACAGATTCCTAATCAGAAGACATCACGGTTTCATAAGATACCACATTTGTTTTTCAAAGACGACAAAGAAAAAACACAATTCCCAAGGGACTAAACCACCCTTAAGTCAACAAATTTCATAACGTTTGAGAGGATCAAGTTCCGCTCGCTAAACTCTTTTAAATGATACCGTGCAGAATTTTGCAATATGATGGTAGTTCTATGACCAAAAACAATTTTACTCTACATACTTTTTGGTTGTACTTTCATGAGTGAGCAACAACAACCTTTAACCCATTCAAGGCAGTCGGGCTACCATGTGGTCATGTCGGTTACTGAGTCGATTCTTATGATGAAACTGAAGTCCTTGTTTTTCTTCTTTGTTTTACATGCTTGTTGAACCACCAACCATCATCAACTTTGTGAAAGAGCTAGAAAAAAAGAAAAACCTTTATTGATAACACAAATATTAGGGTACATAGTAGGTGTCCAAAACTATCACCTAAAGAATATCAGTCATATCCGATTTTGCATAAATTTATTTCTCAGTTGTTGGCTGAGAGTTTGATACAATCATTGACAAAGATTCCATTCGAAGACAAACAACAGAGTTGTGTGTTTGTGAAGTTCACATTGGTATGAAGCAAACCCCATGTTTCTTTGATCTTTTTTTATATTACTTTGTAGCAAAAAGAAATCTTCACAGAAAATGTGAAGCAAGAATGATTAACGTTCCTCGCATTTTAAAGAGATTTCTATAACAGGCCGTCCATGCAATATACCTTTTAGCTATTCTACTCTGAAGCGAACGATATTTTTATACATTTTGTAGAATTTTCGAATGTGAACAACAGTGATAAAAGCTATAACACCACTCAGTCGAGCCCTTTCGTGTAAAATGTATAAAAATATCGCTCGATCCAGACTCCTTTATTAGAATAGCTAAAAGTTCTATTGGTCGATAATCCACGGTCATGATCATATTTTGTCAAACGCCAAGACCTTTTTGCTTCGCCCAGTATTGTTGTCTTTAGAGGCTTACTTCTTTGGCTACAGTCCTACATCTATACTAGAATTGTTAAACAACATTACAACAAAGACTCATCTCAAATACTTACTTTCGTTTTCCATTTAACTGCCAATGCTTGTCTCTGCTTTTCTTCCGCTCTCTGTCGTTCCTCAAGCTGCAAGAAATTTGTATTCAATATGATAGCAAACATAAATGATTTAGCGCAATTTAGCTGTCTCGTTGTCGTAGCGATATGTCGGTTGTTCAGCCGGAGAGGGGGGCAAAACTACGATGAATGCAGTAAGTCTAGGAAAGCATGGGCATGAAATCTTCAAAAATGATTGCACGAATGATTATAGCATCTTCCTTTTGATTTAATGGCTTGAAAGGAACTTCCTCTTCTTTGCTATTACGGTTTATTGGCAATTTTTGATATCTTGATTATTTGCGGAATTACAGCGTTTTTCCTTTTATTAAAAAATTCATAGAAAGTTTAGAACAAAATGGAAATCAACATAAATCCTAAACTGAAGGTGAAAAAACGGTACAACTTTCAAGATAACCGAAGTTTATGAAGGTCTATGAGATGTTGGTAAGCAGAAGTCTGTCGCTTTTCTGGTTTATGATTTAGCAATTTGATGACGTCACAACTTCACAAGTAGCTGAAACACACAAAAACGCTGTAATTCCGAAAACAATCAAGATATAAAAAATTCCCAATAATCAATAATAGCAAATTACCAAAAGTTCCTTTCAAGCCATTAAATCACAAGGAAGATGCAATAACCATTTGTGAAATCGCTTTTAAAAATGTTACGCTTATTTTGTCTAGGAAGCGCATCATTTCAAAAAAGGAACGATAAGATTCACTTCATACTAACCTTGTGCTTCGCAGCGGTTGCAACTTCAAGGTTGTTGTCCTTCAGAGCAGTTGTTACATCCTTCCATAACCTACAAATTTCCAAGTACTCATGAGATCTTTGCGCGCAAAATTACACCTAGGGATTTGTCATTTTTTATTACTATATCAAATATACATCTTGTCTGGATAATTAATGATTTAAAAACAAATTTGCGCATGTAGTTTCGTAAATGAGGATGATGAGAGATCCTATCGAAACGTTCTAATAATAATAAGGCATAGTCCTACCGGGTGTCCCAAAAATTAGTATACAGATTTGGTCGACCCTAGCGATGAGAATTTAGCGTGAATCAATCCGAAAACATTTTTAAAAAAAATACCTCGATGGTCAACTTGAANGTTACATCCTTCCATAACCTACAAATTTCCAAGTACTCATGAGATCTTTGCGCGCAAAATTACACCTAGGGATTTGTCATTTTTTATTACTATATCAAATATACATCTTGTCTGGATAATTAATGATTTAAAAACAAATTTGCGCATGTAGTTTCGTAAATGAGGATGATGAGAGATCCTATCGAAACGTTCTAATAATAATAAGGCATAGTCCTACCGGGTGTCCCAAAAATTAGTATACAGATTTGGTCGACCCTAGCGATGAGAATTTAGCGTGAATCAATCCGAAAACATTTTTAAAAAAAATACCTCGATGGTCAACTTGAACATAGATACCTTGTTTGTTGACATTGGTGCTTTGAGAGTTGAAATATTAATCTTCAAAGAACAAATTTTCCTCCACCTCCAAACCAAAGCTTTGGCATTTTGGCCTAAGCAAATTCTTGCAGCACAGTGAATAAATCAACAATAGACTTGAGAGAATGTGAAAGAAGAGGAGACAAATTAAAACCTGCACAACAGATGCGTTTTACAAATATGATTTGCGTGACATTTATTATCAAGGGAGCCCCGAACTGAACTAATTCACTGTGCTTCAAGAATTAAAAGAATTAAATATGAAATAAAAATATGAAATATGCTTCAAGAATTTGCTTAGGTAAAAACGCCAAAGCTCTGGTTTAGAGGCAAAGGCGAATTTGTCCTTTGAAGATTAATATTTCAACTCTCAAAGACCCATTATCAACAAACAAGGTATCTATGTTCAAGCTGACCATCGAGGTATGTTTTAAAAATGTTTTCGGATTGATTCACGCTATCTTCTCATCGCTAGGGTCGACCAAATCTGTATACTTTTTTTGGGACACCCGGTATTGTTTAGGTCTTCAATTCCACTTCTTTTATTTTTTATCAATTCATTTGAGGTATTCAGTGTGTACGCTTGGAATCGTCCGAAGTGTAATTCAAACATTTACAGAGCTATACAACTGAAATTGTCTCATACAAAAGTACTTTTGAAAATTGCAACAAAATATTCAAAATGATTTTCCAGGTTTTTGACAAAGGACTGCCAAAACGTATTCCAAGACAATGTCATCTAACATGTTCAAAATTAACTGAATCTAATATGCCACTAGCCATGTACATGTGTGTTTTCTTTCAAGCAAACCTTGAGCTGTTGTGGACAGAGTAAAAAATTACTTACCGCATATAAATGATCTGTTAGATATCTATAAACGAAACTTACAAAAGAATAGAAAAGATTATGCTGGAATAAAGAAAATAACTCTCACCTTCTTGACTCAAATTCACCCTGCCTTTCAAGCGGTCTTACTCGTTTCGGAGAAATCGGAAGTTTGCTTATGTCGATAGAGTAACCCTTTTTCTGAAAATTCAAATAAATCAATTAGTAGAAATTACTCGTTTCGGAGAAATCGGAAGTTTGCTTATGTCGATAGAGTAACCCTTTTTCTGAAAATTCAAATAAATCAATTAGTAGAAAGTCAAACATTTTGAGAAGGAAATTTTTTGCAAAAAGCTGGAAGCTAATCACGAATATTTGGCTCAGAATCATTGAAGAGGTGAGGGGAAAGCTCCGGCCAAAAAGAAGAACATTTAGGGTAGTGGACAAATCAGAGGCAAGTACTTGGTGTCTCAAAAAGTACCCCTTTTTGACTGGAACAAGGGAAAAAACGACAAGGTATTGTACTTTGCGAGTGCACAACTAAATTTGTTAATCTTCAACTTGAATGCACATACCTCACATTTAGAAATCGTCCACCAAGCACCGGAGATATGAGTTCGCAAAGTCAAGATCTATAGTGCACCTGAAACCAGAGGTTTTCCAAAATGCCCGTGATGGCTAGGCCCTTTTTCAAAATCTCTAGTTTCAGGTGCACTCTAAATTTTGACTTTGCGAAGTCGCATCTCCAGTGGAGGGCGATTGGAGGACGATTTTAAAATGCAAGGTATGTGCATTTCAGTTGAAGATTAACAAATGTAGCTATGTACTCGGAAAGTCCCGATATCCTATCCATTTGTACCGTTATCCAGTCAAAAGGAGGGTGCTTTTTGAGACACCCCGTAGAACTACTTTAAAATTTACATAACTGAAGATTTTAGGGAAATAAGGTAGAATCCCTAATTTCTTAATCTTAATCGTGTGAATGATCTTACCTCTTCATCTGCAAAAGTAATATCAATACTGCCATTCCACGCTCCCTCTGCACGACAATATATATCACCAGTTTCGATATTTCTAGGAGGAAATATTATAAGGAAGAAATAACAAAAAATCCCTTCGCAGAATGGAAAATTCCTTCTGAAACTGCATAGAAAATTGCAACTCTAAAATCTCCGAAATAATTAACTGTCGATTAGGTCATCGCGGGAATCGCCTTAAACCGTACGTTTTCTGTGGCAGAGGTTGGTCCATGCTGTGCTTGCCCTTTCCAGTTTTACAATTTAAAAGAAATATTAACCTGGCTTGGAACATCATGAAAGCTTAAATTTCGGCAGCTGGTGGAATAAACAATAACGCTAAAGAGGGCGGCAGCGCAAAGCATGCTGGTAGAAAGCTCCCTGACGACCACCTATGGACATACAAATTTTGGTCTGCCGTTTCGATTAGCTAGTAGTGGTAAAGTTCGGAACAAGGAATGAGTGTAAACAAATAGAACAATTTTTATAATTCGAACGCGAATCTTTCACTAAAACTTCAATTCGAATCAAAACTTTAGTTTTTCTGCTTTGGATAGGTTTCCTTTAGAACCATGTTGCATTCGAATTCAAGGTCGATTCGAATACAAGCTAGCTATTCGAAACGGCAGACCAAAATCTTTATGTCGTTAGGGAGCTTTTTACCAGCATGCTTTGCAGCAAAACACAACAAAGTCTTTGGAGCCGCCATCTTTAGCGTTATTGTCTATTGAAAATGAGATATATTGCGTTGTCTTTGAAGATGATGTTGGATCTTCTAAATTTTCACTTTTGTAAAGAGCATGGGCCTCATTAAAAGTAATTCACCTCTTCCGACCTATAAGCTGGAGGAGATAAATTGAATTCTACTCACTTGATTTCTGCCGATATCTTATTCTCTGTGCCACCATAGAAAGGCTAAAACAAAATAACAGTGCTTTTAGTCAATTCTTGAGGAAATCAACAGTTGTGTTTTTATGTTTTAGTTTTCTGTTAAAATCGAGGATGGTTTAGCTTTTTAGCAGTTCAGTAATACTAATATTGCGAATACTCATTAAACTGAATGAATACAAAAAAATAAGACGATTATCTACAAGGCGTCAAAAAAATACGAACCAATTAGTTATAACAGACAGGCATTTTCATTTTTCATTTTCAATTTTTTAGGCATGGTAGCCCCTCAGTTAGAGAAAAACTGATTTACAGGGGGCCATGCAATAAAAATACTAAAACTAAACTAAGGTATTACAATCTAATTAAAATAATATCGATAAAAGTAAAATTAAAAGAGTTCATTGCATAAAGCATCTTTACTTATGCTTTGTGGGATTTCATCAACCCTTCCCGGAATTTCTTTAGAGTAGGTGCTCCTTTTAATTCATCATTTAACCCATTCCAGAGACTGGCCCCTCTGAATGAAAAACATCTCTGACCAGCTGATGTCCTTAACATTGGAGTCCTAAGGTTTATATTAGAATTCCTCAGTACGCGAGAGGTTGTTTCGTTCACTCTATTGAACATGTCGCTCATATAGGACGGCGCATCACCGTNATATTAGAATTCCTCAGAATTCCTTTTAAAAATTGTTGAATTCACTTTGCAATGACGGCAGAACCATAAAAACGGTAAATAGCTCTTTCTAATGCCCATTAACCAAAGTTTGAACGCGCGATACAAACAGTGGGCAACTACCGCGCATATTCTTTAAAATGTGTTACGCGCTGCTGAGAATTTTTTCGCATCTTGTGCCAGTCTTCAAAGTTCGAACTTATTGTTTGTGGGGCTAGTAAAGTTATTTTTATTCATTTAAATTTTAAAAAATATGGAAAATTTTGTTTTAAACAAACTGTGATTCTAAAGCAATAAAAATGACTCAAAATACCTTCGTATGAAATAATATGACAGCAGCATATCCAGATTTGACACATTTAATCAAAGTTCGTCCACCGAGTTCAACCCATGGGTAAGTCAGGATCGATCTGCAAAATAATCAAATTTTTATCTTTTATCATCAACCATAGAACGTTCAATGATTATTTAAAGGCTCTTAGGCAACCGGCATGCATTGCAGCCCTATTTTTAAAGGTGGCCTATTATCATGCTGCATGAAAATAATTCTTTGATGCTGCTCAAGTCAGCAGCATGTCGAGGACGGGGGAGACCGTCTTCAGGTGCGGCCATATTTCTCTTTACGTGTGTTAAACACTGGAAATGAATTGAATGAAATTCACGAAAAATAAAACGAGCGATCGCATTGCATGCCGGTTGCACAAGAGCCTTGAAATGCGAGCTTAGGACACGCAAGCTATACATGTCTTTCGTGCATGTTTTTTGATAAATCTTTTATGAATTTTGGCTTTAATACACGTTCTGGCTACGATCTATATCAATGAGGAGATGATTAAAAGTATTTTTTTACAAAATATCGCTTTAACTGACATTTTCAGTTCAGTGTTATACACAAGACTCGGCAACCATTTAGCTGTCCACTGTAAAAACTGTCACACAGCTGGGGAGTATCAAAAGCGAGAAAAATATATTTGAAATATAGATATTGAGTATTAACTTTGAAACGAACTTCGAAAGACTTTATATTCTGAAATTGTATCATAACCTTTATCATTATGCAATTTGCCCCCCGCAGGGATGCGAGAGTTAATGAAAGGTCTTCTGATTCATTGAAGAATATGGTCAAACGTATGGAATTTTGGCCTAGCCTAGATTATGAAAATATCGGGTATTTGACAAATTGAATGAACAGCTAAATGCATGAAACAAGATATCGACTTCAACACGATTGATTAGCTATCAATTCTAACCTTCACCATTAGTGTGCGTATTTGTGACAACATTAAAAATGTCCTTCTAGCAGGCCTCAAAATGGAAACAACCAGTGTTCAATAATAAACCATTCTTTAAGTAAGTCAAATGACTTCGAATTTCCAAGAAATGACATTACCTGCAATATGCATTCGGGAAAGTAATTACATATTCTTCATCGTGGACATGATCCATAACAACTCCTGAAAAAGAAAAAGAAATAACCGCTCAATACACAGGCACGCTTGATCAAGATGAAAAGCTTTGAATCAAAACCAAATTATCTATGGAACATTATATTCAATGGTGCATAAAAGTTACCAATCTCTGACGATTAAGATCAGACTAGGACAAAATGCTGATGATATTTCACGGGGAAATTTGTTACTAGAACAAACAGAATGTTTTACTTTGATGAATAAAATAACAAAAGGTGAGATTTGTGGGGACAGATAATGTTTTGCCTTCTCAAAAACAATAGCCGGTGCCGGTTTGATAATAAAACGTCATTAGGCCGAGTGCAATGTCTGAAATAGTGATCCATAGTCAATTTTTCAACTTAAATGTCGTAATTTCTCGTTATTCTTTTTGACCTGCTATACGCCTACAGCTATGGTCATGGGCGGTAGGAGACATTTGGATTACTTTGTGGAAAATGTTGTCGTCATAGGTTGCGTTTATTAAGATTAAATTAGCCGCGATGTTCTCAGAGCGGCTTCCTATTATTTTGGAGCCACTTGACGGTTGACCAAGCAGACGCTAATCTGCCCATCGACTGTATGCCGGGTCAACTGTCAAGTGGCTCCAAAATAACAGGAAGCCGCTCTGAAAACATCGCGGCTAATTTAATCTTAATGGCCGCAACCTATGACCGCAACCTATGACCACAACATTTCCCAAAAAGCAGTCCAAATGTCTCCTACCGCCCATGCTATGGTCACGCACTTTGGAATAAACACCTCAAGATTTTTTCAAAATGTTCCACCGTATTACATCCAGCCTCTTTTTGACAGCAACTTCAATAAAAAAGACCGAAAAAATGCAAAATAATAAAACAAGGTGTTTCTTCGTTATTTCTGCAAATTAATTCCCTACTAAGTTAAGGGGGTTTATTTATAGATAGGACAATGGTGAATATGGAGGCGATCGATTCCATTGTGTTATTGTATCAATTATTTTTATTGTAAATTGTGTTTTCATTCTGGGGCAGTTATCGAATTATACAACGTTTAATCAGTAGTTCAGAAATATCAGTGCCCAAGAATTTTTTTTTACAGTTCTTCAAAGGACAATTCCGGGGTTGGTATGATTGATGATAACATGAAAGATTATGCTGTTATGAATGGTGTATCGTACTTTTTCCCAACTTTTTTTGTCTTTTCTCTGCGAAATTACGTTTTACAATCCGCGACAAATGGGAAGTGACGTCACTTTCAACGCTAGAACGAGGCTGCCCTATTGTTTTCTCGCCTCTGAATGGTGACTAGCTTCCTTATCGTGTACTCGTGGAAAAATGGAGACAATTGGTGGCAACATTTGGCCTAAATTACAAAGATGTTTATTGAATTGACAGATAAAACAGAAGTCTAAATGCAGAAAAAAGTTTGTCATATGATTCAGGGGATGGTAAATTTGTTTTCTAACATTAATTTTACCAACTCCGGAATTGTCCTTTAAGCAAAGTTGTGATTTGAACAAAGTTGTAACATACCTTCTCCAACGTTAACCACACCAATTGACATTCCATAAAATTTTGATTTTGTCCAAATGTGCGAATNTTAATCAGTAGTTCAGAAATATCAGTGCCCAAGAATTTTTTTTTACAGTTCTTCAAAGGACAATTCCGGGGTTGGTATGATTGATGATAACATGAAAGATTATGCTGTTATGAATGGTGTATCGTACTTTTTCCCAACTTTTTTTGTCTTTTCTCTGCGAAATTACGTTTTACAATCCGCGACAAATGGGAAGTGACGTCACTTTCAACGCTAGAACGAGGCTGCCCTATTGTTTTCTCGCCTCTGAATGGTGACTAGCTTCCTTATCGTGTACTCGTGGAAAAATGGAGACAATTGGTGTTTATTGAATTGACAGATAAAACAGAAGTCTAAATGCAGAAAAAAGTTTGTCATATGATTCAGGGGATGGTAAATTTGTTTTCTAACATTAATTTTACCAACTCCGGAATTGTCCTTTAAGCAAAGTTGTGATTTGAACAAAGTTGTAACATACCTTCTCCAACGTTAACCACACCAATTGACATTCCATAAAATTTTGATTTTGTCCAAATGTGCGAATTCATGCTCACCCTTTTGTTCGCGCATTCAGCATAAAACGCAGATACTGAAAAGTAAAAGATCCATTTTAGGTTAGCAGTTTTGAACAACAAAGGAGGCAGGGTAATTCAAAATTATCTGACAATAGACCCATTCACAGTAAATCGAACAGGGGATTCGAATCGAGTTTTCGGGACCATGCCACGTGAAATTTTCGATTTCAAATTTTCCTCGTTATCTTTATGTTTTGCATGATTTCTCGGCGTAAGCGCATTGGAACATGATACAAACTTAACTGGATCTACCTGAGCATCCAAGGTACTTAGATTTCGTGTCCATTCTTTCTAAGATTTCTCAGAAATGATCAGGAAGCTTCGCAAACACTAATGGCTCTTTGCTCTGATCACAAAATAGCGGCCTAGGCCCTACGACCCCCCCCAAAAAACTCGATTCGAATTACTGTGAATTTGATAATTCTTTTCTTTTTAACTGGAAATGAAAGGTCATCGCAATCGTTTCATCATAGGGATTTTCAAACTATGCATGTAAAGACCACGGGGTTTTATGGGCCAGTGTAATCTGCTACAGAAAGTGGCAGAAAAATTATTGCATCAAAGTTTTCCAAAAGAATCTTGTCAAGGACGACCCATACTGCTTTTTAGATAAGTCATTGCTAGGTGCAAACAGCCTTGCGTCACAACTTTGAATACGAATGGACATTTATCCGACATAATTGAAAAGGGGGCGTCCAAAGATGACCCTTGGAAAACAGACATAAAAATGATTACAACAGATGAACAAAACAAGCAAAACAAGGTATAAACAAACTAGAATTTCCAAAATTTACTAATCTTGTAGAAAAGATAAACTATATTATTGAAATTCTTCCTTATATTTTATATATAGGAAAGAAAAGAGGAAAGAAAAGAGCTTGACATTTATCAAAATATGGAAAGATAGGAGAATGAATAATAACAGAAAACAATACAAACATAAACGCTTACTTGGAGGATGATGCGAAACTTGTTCAGCGACGTAATAAAGTCGATCACTTGATTCTCCAGTCGTTTTAACAACATTTTCCGAGCTCTCTGGTTGTCTCGTCGTTATTCCTTCAACGTCATATGAACAATGAAATGTTTCTCCAATAATCGGGTTGTACGGTTTCTTTGCGACTGGAGCCTGTTAGAATAAATTCGGTAGAAATCTGTTTACTGTATATAAACAAATTAATGGCATGTAAACAAACAAATCAATTCAATATTCAACATTTATAAAAAAGCGCTCCTAATGAACAAAGTTCAAAACCAGGTTTAAAACTTTGGCTGGGTCCGTTTCAGATTTGGAACCCTAATGATTGTGCAAAATAAATTTTGGTTTGAAGAAAAAATGCAACGTGTTTGTTCTCCATATAAATTATGCCAAACAGACTTCATCGTTCACACAGTCCCGTTTTTATTAGAGTGGGATTTGCGAACTCTTTTGGGATTGCTAGTGATTTTTCCCAGTATGAATTCGGCTCTTAATCTCAACGACACCTATTTTTGTGGTCAATGTGTGGATATAAAAATAAAAATCATGTAAATGCTGACAGTCGAGCTTTAGATAATAGGAACCGAGAGGTCAACAAAGTGATAAGTAATTAGACTCACTTTTCTCCCAACATGAAATGATGTCAAATAAAATTCCAACACAGATAACATCCGGTCTTCGGGATTACTTGCATCTGGAATTCTGTGCAAAGTAAAATAATTTAATTGAAATAGTAATTGACAAAAATGTTGTGTGCAAGGTATTACATAAGCAAATTGGTTAATTCAAAAATATCTGGTTAAACCACCAAGAGTCGGAAAGTTCGCAGAGTCTAAAGCTAGACAAGTCCAAGCGTAAATAAAGCTGTCTAGAAACCTGTTGAAGGTACAAGAAGGTCATCTAATGTTAGGCCCAATTTCTGAAAACGGAAAAAATGAGCCCTTTGCGCTAAGTCTTGGTATAAATCTGCTGCTAACAAAAGTTAGTCAAGTAAACAAATGTAGCTTACTTTGAGAAGAGATCTGGGTGTGCGAAGAAATCAGCATACATCTCTAGAAGAGATCTTTTCTCCAGGACGAAAGTTGGAAGAACAACCTACAAAATACAAACAATGAAATCAGAGCTTGACAATCTGTCGAATACCAAAACCATTTTGTCTAAAAATAATGAATCGTATAGTGTCACAGTTAGCTGATGGATGAGATCCGACAGAGAATAATTGTGGTGTTTCGTGAGAAAATATTTGAAAATCACTTCGTCGACTTCGAAGGGAAAGGCTTCATATCTATCTTCTCTTTCAAATATTCAACGGTATTCTCTTGGGATACAGTTATTATTGGCTTTTAATACCCTATGGTCAGGACAGCATTATGGTGAGGGACCTACACCAGCCTTTGCGTTTCCACAAACCTGACCCACCTTAAAAAGTAACTGTTTGTATTCAATATCGGCTCAGAAACATTCAATATCGGCTTTTAAATGAAAACTCAACAGAACCTCAAGATTTGATTCAATTCAAAACGTTTAACAATATACACCAAACTCACCCTAGTCAGATCCATTCCAAGTTTTAATTGTGATAAAATGCTTAAAATCATAGTCCTATGCGGTTCCATGCTTTCATCAGATTCTTCGATATCTTTGGTATCCACTACTTCTGAATGCTCGTATTGTCGTATGTGCGTGAATTCTGAAAGACATTTGTATCAATCAATGAATCAATAAATCAACAAATCAATAAATCAATAAATAGATAGAATAGATTGATCAATTGATACTTCGACCATTAAAGCTAAATGATGAAGAAGTAAAACTGGCAAACGCTGAATGGTGAAGGATTCTGAGCGGATTCATGTTTCACATATAAGAACATATCCAGGATGCTGACAGGATTGAATGAACTTGCTTATGATCCTAACTATATTGGATGATGTGGATCTGAATTCATGGCAGGACAGGATTCAAGATGTCCAAGATCCTACGCAAAATCCTAAAATATGTTTCTATATAGTATTGTAGCAGGTGCGCCAGAAAAAAGTTCAGGAATTTGACAAACCGTAGTACCTCATGGATTGAAGGAATCGAATTTCGCTTGATAGCAGAAAGACTGAAGTATTTTTGTGGTTTTTCTCGCGTTTTTATGAGCAAGGAAAACATCGGTAAATTCAACTTTACAAAAATTCAATGGTTGCGAAATGGCCGAAAAAGGGCCTAAAACGCTCGACCAAATCGTAAAGAAACTTCTAACATAGAACAACACAAAGGTACTTTGCACGGCTTTGACGCGATTTATTCCTGTTCTATGGGAAGCATTACCTTGGCATGGCACAATAGTTTTAAGATAGCAACTGACTGATAGTAACTTGAAGGAATTAAAACAAGAGTACTGGCTCTTACCTTCATCAAACTCCTTGTAGCTATCATCTAGCTCGTCGTCTGAAGTAAAGTCCTCATCTCTAGTTCTAAACTCACTTCGGCTCCTGAAGAGATATGTGAATGACTTTAGCGAGAAAATGACATTGGAGCTGCTCATTGCAGCAACGGTTCCAAATATTTAAAATGGTCGGTGTAAAATTAATGACCCATTTCTTTTGATTGAATGGCTTGAAAGGAACTTTAGCTACTTTGCTATAGTTCTACCGTTGGACTTTTCAGAAATCTTCAATATTTTCAGAACTAGAGGGTTTTCCTTCGTTTTTAAGAATTCGAGAAAAAATGTGAAAAAAACTTAAAAACATCGTAATTTCTAAACTTTTTGATGAAACATAGAATAATTTTCAAGAAAACCAAAGCTTATGAATGTCTACAATAAGCTTATGAATATACCATATATATGGTATCAAGCACAAGTCTTTCACTCTTCTGGTTTACGAGTTAGAAATCCGATGAAGTCACATCCTCAAAGAAGGTGGAATATAAAAGACGCCGTAATTTGGAAAAATATTCAAGATTTCAGAACAGTCCAACGGTAGAATTATAGCAACGTAGCTAAAGTTTNAAAAAACTTAAAAACATCGTAATTTCTAAACTTTTTGATGAAACATAGAATAATTTTCAAGAAAACCAAAGCTTATGAATGTCTACAATAAGCTTATGAATATACCATATATATGGTATCAAGCACAAGTCTTTCACTCTTCTGGTTTACGAGTTAGAAATCCGATGAAGTCACATCCTCAAAGAAGGTGGAATATAAAAGACGCCGTAATTTGGAAAAATATTCAAGATTTCAGAACAGTCCAACGGTAGAATTATAGCAACGTAGCTAAAGTTTCCTTCAAGCCATGCAATTCAAAGAAATAGGTTATCTAATTTTACACCAATCTTTTAAAAGGTTTTTTTTAAGATTTGGAAACTATGCTGCCCATTACCCATTACTCCTATTCCATTATCCTACTTACAAATAAACTACGAGGACCCGAAAGTACAACAAAAGCTGCAAGATCAAAACAAGTTTTACGAGTAAAAATAAGCCGTTTTGTTCGTCGACTTATTTTGATTCAATTTTTACCTAGCTGTAAATATTTAAATATATAAAACTAATCTAAATCGAATATACAAATGAATAAATATACTCCTTATGATCGTTCAATTCAACGTAAAACGCTAGCCAGCTTTCAGAATTGAACATTTCAAATACGTTCCCATTTCAAATGTACCTGGTGTCTGGAATGAACAGTTAGTAATTATGTTTGCTGCTTGGCGAGAGTAACTGAGATGCTTCTATGAGCTAACAGGGGTCATTTGAAAAGGACTGACAGCCCTAAGAGAGCCTCTGAAATCATTTGAAAATCCTTATGTAGTATTTTCATGGTATCTTGAGTCACTATCAATTTATCATTGAATGGTTCGATCTCCTCACATCATTACATTTGAATTCTTTTTGTGCCACAGTATTTAAAACACCAATTGCCTGTAACAAGAACTTTTCTCCACAACAAATGACAATACTTACACTGGGTGCGAAGGTTCCAGCCATTCAATTCGAGCACCTAGAGAGATGAAACAGAATTGAACGTCTGAAGTGTGTGAAAAAAAATGAAAAGATATGTATGGGAAATGTTTCTAGTTTTCATTAATACAAACTGTTAACTTTGTTGTTGATCTTTGACAAGTATTGAAAAGGCATTTGATTCGATACAATGAGACACTGTGCTCATTTTAGATAAACGCCTCTTGTAAATAAGCATACTGAAGGGCAATCCCCTTTGAATATCTAAAGAGGAAAATAACTAAATTTTTCGTCATCTGGAGAAAAGTTTGATGCTTTTCCAGAACAATCAAATGTAGCATTTTTGATATTGTGGTTGAAATAAAATTGAAAAGGCTACACCTGAAACCCAAATGCAAATCAATATCACATCAAGTATCAGTAACTGGCTACAAGAGCATCGTTGGGTTTAGACAATTCTCTCTGCAAAAAAACCTCAACAAACTGGGTAAAGAACTCCCTCCCTTTTCGTACTCTAAAAACTTATCCCAATCGAAAAGCAAACTATCCAACAGCAAACTGAATGGCTCCTTGACATAATAAGATTCATACCTGGTGGAAGACCAGTGGCATGTGCAGATGCTTGCAGATCGGTAGCCTACACAATAAGATAATAACAAACCAATAAATTACAGGAGTAAGTGATGATGTGTTAGAATTAGTTTTTTTACATAACACGTATGAAGAATACCGGGTGAGTCAGAAAAAACAATCCCTATTTGAAAGGCCACTGCTTCCTGGATATCAAAACGATAATATTGACAAATACATTATTTAATGGTTGACATGTTCAAATATGATTTAAAATTTAACTGACTGAAATCGGCCTCTCCGTTTTGAAATTGTGAGCGATTTTCTGGAGAAAGCCTCTTCAAGAAACCTTCAAACCAGGCCTAAAATCACGAGCAAATTTTCCAAATAATTCTGCCTTACAGCAATGACTTGCACACTTGCACATGCTTTAGCACGTGTTATCCTTTTGGGAGGATAAAATCTCCGAGAATATTGTTGCTATGTTCCCAGGGATGGCACTGTCATCCTCCCAAAGGGATAAAACGTGCTAAAGCATGTACAAGTCATTGCTATTTAGGCAGAAATATGACGAAAATTTGATCGTGACTTTATGCCGTTTTTTAAGGTTTCTTGGAGGGGCTTTCTTGAGAAAATCCCTCCTAACTTCAGAAGGGAGTAGCCGATTTCAGTCTGGTAAAATTTAGAATTTATTTGAACATGTCCACTATCTACCTAACTGTGTAAACTGTTTCTATACTTCGAAATCTTTCAAATAACCAAGTCTTTAAAAAGTTTGAGAAAACAACTGTTAGACAATAAATTCAAAACTAGAGCCGAAACTAGACGATAGTGCCACGCGAATTTTCAAATAGACACGGTTGCACTGAAGATGGCGGACAGGAATTTTTACCATGATGCTTTGCGTTGCATTTAATTTCAATTGATTTGATTGGTTGATTTATTCAATATCGCAAAAGATCTTTAGCGCAACCGTCTATTGTTCTAATTCACTTTTCTTTAGAAATTGCAGTGATATTCAATCAAAACTCGTTCCGAATTATCGATCTAAAGATTCGATAAAAGTGCCTATAAAAACTAAAAATAGGTTTAAAAGCCTAAAATTTGAAAATAACCTTTATCTCCAATAAAATACACGTGCAACTTGAAGTATTGTACCTTGTTATCTTACCTGCTGATGAAGTATTGTATAGCACTGATGTAAAGTGTTCACCATCGCCTGCAACGAAAAACAGCTGCAGATAAAACTCATTGGATAGATAATCATACAAAGCAAGCTACAAAACATTTGGACCAAATTAGTAACACATAGATCAAAAAGTAACCCCCTTTTGAACCATTTCCTAGAACAAATTATTGACTGACAATCTGGGTAATCAGGGTCAGTAAAAATGACAAGCTCGGTGTTTTTCTCTTCTGATAATTAAATTACATGAATTATAAGTGTTTTGCATCTATCTTGATAATACCACGATGATTACAAATAGCTTGTTTACTCTTAGTTTCGTGGGTTGATAATGAATCATGGTTGATTCGAAACGTTCCGGAAAATTCTAGAACACTAAAGAATGATTTGAGTCGTATATTTTTGGCCGTTGGCCTACCTTTCTAATCACTGGATATGTCGTATCAATGAATAACTGATAAAATACAAACATGTTTGTCGTCTTTATTCTCATCCTACGATTTATAACAAAGTTGCGCTTTCCTCCTAACATGCTCAGTCTTGAAAACCTGCAGTAAAATATCCCATTCTTTCTCAGCATCAAAGATTAGGTTTTTTCTCTGCATGTGCGGCTATATCAAGCAATAACTACACAAGATAACTTTAAAAGTAGTAAATAGCCTAGAGCGTAGAAGACAAAACGTTTCGGGCCTAACCTTTCATCTGTTGACCACTGATGGAGGGTTAAGCCCGAAACCCACTGATGGAAAGTTAAGCCCGAAACCCACTGATGGAGTGGAGGGTTAAGCCCGAAATGTTTAAACGTTTCGGGAAATTTCAGAAAGTATAAGACTGAATAGTCTTATACTTTCTGAGCATGCCTACCAGAACTGAATTGGAAAAAGAACAAACCTGCGAGGTTGCTTTCAGGACAAGCACATTCTGTAAAAGGGAATGAAAAAGAACCATAATAGATACAAAGTTATACTTCCGCATGTTTGATGATGAAATGTTAATAGCAAAACTTTTGTTGACAGAAAATGGGGCGAAGCGACCAAAAACTTGAGCAGTGGTTAGTGACAACAAGCTCGTCGGGCTA
>REGM01000018.1:393611-490763 GCA_004194415.1 Aurelia aurita
CCTTAAAGAAATTTTCAAAATAGGCCTAAAATCACGAGCAAATTTTCCAAATATTTCTGCCTTATAGCAATGACTTGCACATGCTTTAGCACGTGTTATCTTCTTGGGAGGATAAAATCTCCGAGAATAATGTAGTTATGTTCCCAGGGATGGCACTTTCATCCTCCCAAAGGGATAAAACATGCTAAAGCATGTACAAGTCATTGCTATTAAGGCAGAAATATGACGGAAATTTGGTCGTGATTTTATGCCGTTTTTGAAGGTTTCCTGGAGGGGCTTTCTTGAGAAAATCGCTCATAATTTCAGAACGGAGTGGACGATTTCAGTCAGGTAAATTTTAGAATTTATTTGAAAACGTCCAATATTAAATAATGTATTTACCAATATTATTGCCTCGATATCCAGGGAGCAGTGGACTTTCAAACGGGGATTGTTTTTTCTGACTCACCCGGTATTTAGTGTCGATCTTTCATTCAAATTAGGATAATTCTATGCAAAATATCCAAGTTAAAGCAAATGATTTGATCAATAAGTTGTAAAAAAAGTAAATTGTCCGTCCGAAACATTTGGATGTTACTGTATCACAAAACTCCAGAATTTCGCAAATTTAAAACCATGGATAGGATGATCATAATCGCTAAAAATATTTGTTTTTTGATGTAACACCTCAGAAAGGAAATGCAAAAATTGCTGGACTGTTTTGATTCAGCCACAGCTGGCGGGGGAAAATTAGAATAAAATTGGTGAAGCACCTCTTTTTTTAGCTTCAGCTTCTAGGTAGAAAGGCCAACCACCAACCATGTTTTTCATATAACTAGTCCCAGTGCAGTCTCCAAAAAAACCATGAGACTAAAAGGAAAAAGAATACGGCCTACGGCAACCTCCAGACCTTTATTTTTCCTTTTAGTCTCGCGGTATTTTCTAGAGACTGGGACTAAACATATCGAAAACATGATTGGTGGTTGGCCCAATGTTTTGATATAGAAACCGAAGCAAAAAAGAGGTACTTTTTCAATTTTATTCTAATTTTCTCCCGCCAGCAATGATTCACCCGATAAAATTTGTCTTACCTCTAATGTCTCAACAACCGTGGCATGATATTCATCAACACTATTCATCGCATCCTTCACATTATGTAACTCATCAGCGGCAGGCGCTGTGACCGACTTTGGCGGAGGCATACGCACTGATTTGGCACTGATGCTAGGCGAATAAGTCGTGCTACGTTTCATGCCTGATGCTTTAGATAGGAAAGCCGCTCCTACCGATGCACTACGTTGAATCTGAGCTGAGTGAGCATCTGGTTGCTGTTGTTGTTGACCTGGACTTTTACCATGAAATTCAGCAACCGCTCGTATCATGCTGACCCAGTGCTGTCGACTTTTTGCATCAGATGCTAAAGGAAAATGGTGTAAAATATAAGACATAATGCTTCAACCTCAAATGGCTTTTGTCTGGTTGGTTTCAATTCCAGCTGTTGAAAATATATATTAGAAGCATATATCCAGCTCAGCTGTCTATCCCGTCACAGTCCAAGAAACGAGTACTTATATAAACAGAGGTGGTCTTTCATGAACAAAAGGTCTTTTTAGACTTTCAACGCTTCGTCAAAGAAGTACCTTCAGTAAAAATTTCTAAAATCTTTGCAGAGATTTAAAGTAGAGAGCCCAAACTCGGTCCCCTCAAGCTTAGGACTGTACATTCAACTATTTGCTTTTCGACCTGCTACCCCCTGAGGCCCATTCTAAACTACCGGGTGGGTGTCTCAAAAAAGTACCCCTCTTGTGATTGGAAAAAGGAACAAAACGATAAGGTATCGGGACTAAATTTGCTAAATTTGTTAATCTTCAACTTAAATGCACGTACCTTGTAGTTAAAAATCATCCACCAAACACCATAGATACGAGTTTGCAGATCCTACATTTAGAGTGCACCTGAAACCAGAGGTTTTGAAAAAGGGCCTAGCCATGATTTGATATCATGGGTATTTTCCAAAGGAACTTTGAACTCGAATAGAATAAAAATGTGGTAAGAATAATAAACTCGTGCCACATCTCCAAAATAAGCTTGCATGTGCTCCTTTTCCTCTACTTTGATACATATAACGTTTGCAATGGAAAAGGAATGTAATGCAAGGACCGATTCCTCAAAAGAAAAGTAATTTCAAGAACAACTGAAACATCTCAAAGTATAATTCTTTTCAAAAATAAAATTTAAGTTGAAAATTCCTTTGCAAAATGTCCATCTGATATCAAATCATGGCTAGGCCCTTTTTCAAAACCTCTGGTTTCAGGTGCACTCTAAATTGTGACTTTGCGAGTTTGTATCTCGATTTTTAAATACAAGGTACTAAGTTGAAGATTAACAAATGTACAGTAGTTGTGCACTAGGAAAGTCCCAATATCTTATCATTTTGTTCCTTTGTCCAGTCAAAAGGGGGCACTTTTTTGAGACACCCGGTACAAGTCATCATTCGGTTTTCANGCACTCTAAATTGTGACTTTGCAAGTTTGTATCTCGATTTTTAAATACAAGGTACGTGCATTTAAGTTGAAGATCAACGAATGTATAGTAGTTGTGCACTAGGAAAGTCCCAATATCTTATCATTTTGTTCCTTTGTCCTGTCGAAAGGGGGTACCTTTTTGAGACACCCGGTACAAGGTATCATTCGGTTTTCAAGCTCATATAAAGAATCAAAACTTTTTGCAAATCTTGGTCTAGACACGGAATTATAGGAACATCTAAACGAAGAGACAAGCCAGCTATGCTATGAGAGCATCTGAGCAAACGATAGAAGCAAAGAGATTTCAGCCAAACATGAAAAGGTCAGGGATTCATATGGTACTAACTACGCAGTTTATATATGTCTCCGTTTGAAGCATTGACCGTGAAGAGGCTGGAATCTTCATCACTTGGCGCAATGACAGCCCCCTGCAAAAATAAAAAAATTGAGATTTGTAACATGAAACAGACACTGTTGCACAATTTTGCATGGGGGACGTGTTTGTAAGATGCAGTGAGTTTTTGTATGCTATTTGATTTCAAATATCTATTTCAACTGATTTATTCAAAACACTCTTGTCAAAACACAAAATGGCCAACAGTTACTTACAGCAGTATGAAAACATTTTTTTTTTCATTGGGAAATCCTGGGGAATCTTCTAAACATGATGATTAATTTCAATGACTATGAATCATACCAAATACCAAATGCAAAACTCTAATGAAGAAAAAACGAGATTTGTAATCAAACTTACTGATAAGTGCACTGATCCCCTTGGCCCATTTTTAACCTTGTCTTTTTCCTATGAAGAAAAGAAATAAGGTTACTTTATCAATGGAAGATGCTGAAACAATCTATTGTATAATACAGGCCATGTTTACATTAATATCACAAGAAAAATCTTTAAACAAGAATTTATTAAGAAGACTTAGACTACGTTCACACGATGCCGGCACAATTTGAAAACGGTAAGAAATTTGACGGTAACAAACTCGTTGCAATCTCCCCAAGAGTTTGATGCCAAAGAAATGTACCTGCACCTCAAGAATCGATGAGCCTCGTTTTGAAAGCGCCAAATAATGTTCCGTTTTCATGGTTTTTGAGTGTTCACACAATGCCGTTTTCAAAATATGCCAGCTAGAGTTCCGTTTTCAAAATCTACCGTTTTCAAAATCTGCCGGCAAAAAATGTGCTGTTTTCATGTGAACGCAGTAACACAGTGTTAAAATACATAGAGCCTGTACTGTATGTATACACACAATTACTAACATATACCTATAAATATTCTCCAATACCGGGTGAGTCAATAAAAACAATCCCCATTTGAAAGGCGGCTGCTCCCAGAATATCAAGACAATAATATTGGCAAATATATTATTTAATTGTGGACATGCTCAAATCGATTTTAAAATTTACCTGACTGAAATCGGCCACTCTGTTCTGAAATTATCAGCAATTTTCTCGAGAAAGCCCCTTGAAGAAACCTTCAAAACAGATATAAAATCACGACCAAATTTTCTAAATATTTCTGCCTTACATCAATGGCTTTTACATGCTTTAGCACACGTTATTCCTTTGGGGGGATGATAGTATCATCCTGGGAGCATAACAGCATTATTCCGGATGATTTCATCCTCCCATGAGGATAATATGTGCTAAAACGTGTTGAAGTCATAGCTGTAGGGCAGAAAAATTTGGTCGTGATTTTAGGTCTGTTTTGAAGGTTTCTTTTGAAGGTTTCTTGAGAAAGTATCTCATAATTTCACAATGGAGTGGTCAATTTCAGTTAGGTAAATTTTAAAATCGATTTGAGTATGTCCAAAATTAAATAATATATTTGTCAATATCATTACCTTAATATCCAGGGTGCAGTGGCCTTGCAAACGGGGATTGTTTTTTCTGACTTACCTGGTAGTATATTTACTGTCCATCAGAGTGAAGTAGTACCTAATCTTAACGGCTATCAGATTCCTAGGATAATACTTTTGTGAACAAATGTAGCTTTAATCAGCAATTAGCAATTAGAAAATAAATAGAGTTATATATATAATGAAAGTTTAACGTGCAATCTTGAATCAACTAGTTAATGAAAAACCTGGGTCAGAGTCAGATTTCTTGACTTATTTGATTCAAATGTTAAGAACAGGTATGCAGGCCCTTGTTTGAACCAAAACGCCATCTGCTTTTAGAACAGGAAGTCCCACATCCTGAAAAATTTGGGTCTGACTAGTAGCTGAAAATATTGCCAAAGTAATTGACATGATTCTCAACAAGTGTAAATATAATGTCATTCATGCAGATGATTCTGATTTTAAATTGTTGATGATTAAATAGGAACTTACCAAGAAATAAGCCAAATTTCCTGTTTCTGCATCTAAGACAAACCACCGATTCTGCCATCCTTTTACAAGATTAGTAAATTTGCTCAGCTGACCATCCATGCTTTTTCTAGAAGATAAAATTAGCACCATATATCATATAAATACATGATTTGTTATGGAAAAGATCATTTTCTTGACCCAACAGGTCTCACACACATGAAAATCATCCCTTAGTAATCAATGAAAAATAAACTAATTCTTACCCTCTTAAATGAGCTTGACTTTCATTGCTCATAAATTCCTGTAAAAGAGAGATAAGCTTTTATAACTCTGAAATAGGGTTACATTAAACTCGTATTAGAATTCATGCAGTAGTATTTTTCACACACCCCGTTTTAGGTGTGTGAAATCAAATCTGAGCGAGACATAGTCTGGTGAATCATTCCAGCGTGTGCAGCTGTGCAAAAAATAGTCCATACAATGGGTATATACAAAATCTTGAGGGGTGTTGCCCATTGATTTCAATAAAAATAATTGTGAAAAATATCATATTTTGTTCTACTTTTGATTATCTTATCCTCACTACTTTATAATCACTTGCTTGTGAAACTTCTTAAAATTCTTCTGTTGATAGCCAATCAACTAAAAAAGTTGCTGCTTGCAATTCATTTAAAAGATCAAAGAAGGACTGGTATATATAATACACACTGGGGCAATGGAGGTCGTTGAAAACGTAAACCTCTTGCTGTTTTCTTTTACAGCATTGACCCTGGTGCATGAATTCTAAGCTAACGCAGAATTTGAAATGCAGTGCAAAACTTTTTGCAGATGACACACCACTCTTTACGATTGTACAAGATCCTAACTTAGCTGCTAGCGACATGAATCATGACCTGGATCTTATTACATTATGGGCACATGATTAGAGAATGTCCTTCAATCCGGACCCCCGAAAGCAAGCTGTTGAATTAGTCTTTTCAAGAAAAAATGCGAAAATTGATCATCCCGTGATCCTCTTTAACGACTCACCCATATTGACAGTGGATCAACATAAGCATCTAGGCATGATACTAGATTCTAAACTTTCGTTCTCAGCTCATATACAAGCGGCAATAACTAAGTCAAGAAAAGCGATTGGAATGTTGAAATTCATGTCCAAATATCTGTCTAGAAGTACGTTGAATTAGTTGTAGAAATTATACGTAAGACCCCATCTAGATTACGGCGATGTAATTTATCATGTGCCTCAAAGAGACGCTTGTTCTGGAAATTACTTGATGGAAAAACTCGAATCTGTACAATATTCTGCTGCCCTAGCAGTGGCAGGAACTTGGAGAGGAACATCTCGGGAAAGGCTGTACAATGAACTTGGATGGGAATCGTTAAGCGCTAGAAGATGGAGTAGACGTCTTATTCTTTTTTATAAATTCATCAATAACTTGACCCCTAATTACACAAGGGACCCTATTCCACCACTGCATGAAAAAAACTACCCTTTTCGAAATCAGCCAGTAGTAGGGCAAATAAGGGCAAGAACAGAAAAATTCAGATCTAGTTTTTACCCCGACTCTTTGTNCCACTTCATTCAAGTAAGATTGGTGAATTTCTCGGCCAAATTGGAAAGTATGGCACTTCTCATCAAGATTTTAGGTGTGACGAAGCTTCAGGCCAAAAATAGAACAATATGTGCAGGTGCACGTGTGCTCCCAAAGGACAATAACCAGTGGCGGACACTTTGCCAAATATTGGGGGCCAAGCTATTGTTTAGGTTAAAAAGCATTGTTTATTTCTATTGTTTTCAAACAAAAGGTCATTGTTCTTCCCAATATTGGGGGTGACCGTACCCCGCGCCCCCTAGCGTCCACCACTGACAATAATAGCACTAATAATCTATTGTGTTCTCAATTGTTTATAAATTTCTTTTGAAATTTCAAGTGCGTTGTTGCAATTTTCATGCAAAAATCTTGGGTGTGCCTATGCATACTCTATGCATTGCCAAACTGGTTTCTGATGAGGCAGGCACTACAAATTCCACTTTCACACTCACACGACCAAAGAAGATTTTAAGCATAACATTACATGTTTTCCAGTATGGAGTGCTGAAAATGTACAATTTTTCATTTCAGTTGCATTTAAACCAACTTGATAAATTTGGAAGTATTCATATTAATACCCTGTCCTGTTGTTGTTGATGCTAAGCTGATTCAATCAAGATTGGGTGGGCCTAAAAGCATAAGGTCAGAGGTTAACCCTCATCCCCATCAGCAAACTTTTTACAACTCTATTTAGGCCGCCTTAAAATAGTGGAAGCAAATATCCCGTTTCAAGGTACCAAAACAATTCGATTCCTGGTTCACAAACGGTTAGATTAATCCTTGCAACATAGAAAGGTGCTAAGAGATTGTCAGTTTTTCGTAACATAACACAACAGCTAGCTCAAAATCGTACCATATCATCAAACCTGTCATAACTTAGGCCAGTTCTGGGTGGACAGAAATGAGCAGGTGATATTAGCTTGACTAATTCATCGATTCAACCAGTTTACTGGTACCAAAAAGCAGATTTAATTCCACACTGGCCTAACACACAGTTAGATATAACATACGAACCTTTTCTCTCACCATAACCTCTTGAATTTTAATCTTTTCTTCTGCAGTTAACCAGCTTTGTCTGTCGAGTTCAAGCTCTTCAATGGACGGATTCATACCGCTTGAATTAACCGCTGCGAAGTAAACCGGCTGCGGAACGAACATCTCTTTTACAAATCTCAACTTCCCTCACTTGGATTTGTCGTGCGTAGAAAGTACCCGGAAATTTTGTTTAAAGTTGTTTACTTCTTGCAAATAAATTCGTCAAGCTCTTCAAAGATGCATTGGTCTTACCAACATTTAATATTTCTTTTCTTTCCATCCTTTCAACTCGTCCATCTTTCCCTCACAATATTGTTTACAGTTGTGGGTGGTTGCTTTTCTGGGAATGAATAGCGCCAGCGCAGCTCCCAATGGGTCAGGGGATTAGCCGCTCTTGGGGGGCAAGGAATCATTTGGGGGGGTTTCTGGGGGTCATAGGTGGCTCATTCCATCTGATCCATATATGGAAGCTACCCCTTGGTATAAAGCACATTTAATGTTCCTTTCAAGAAAGCATTCAACAACAGAACAACCAGCTTTTGTCACCTTATTACCCTGGGTGCCAGAGTCCCCCGGGAAAGAAAGGGGGATACCAGAGTCCCACAAGTTTCCTTCAGGGTGGGTCTGGTCCCAAGGGTATCAACTAATGGTAGAGACTATTTAGTTGTCTTGCTGTTGATGACCTGAAACCCAGTTTGATGCACTTGAAAACGCAATGATTTGAATGCTTGAAAACGTCATGTTTTTTATTTATCAAAATTTAAACATTTTACTACCAACGACTCTAATTTCTATAAATTCAGATTTCGGTATGGACGTTGGTTTAAATTAAATTTGCAATGTACTAGCTGGCAAATGAGACCTTTTACATGCCTTACACGATTTCAATGGTGGCGCCTGGCGCTAAACGAAAATAGTGGCGGCTAAAAGGTGTAAGTGTGTAAATGTCTAAAATTTTCAAACTAGGCGGTAAAAAAGTATACACCCAGACATTTTAGATCGTATTTTTCATTGACAATGTTAGTCGTACTTTAGGAAGGGGTATTTACTCCCCCAAACATGGCTCTACAAATAAGGAGTTATGAGGAAAAATATCATATGAAAACTCAATCAATGATTTCAGAATTGAAATGGATGATCAACGATGAACCAATTGGTATAAAAAGACTAAAAATTCAACATTAGCATGTGCTCTCTGACCAGCCACTACAGATAACAAAAAATACTGAATAATGCATATTTAATATGCGTTAGACGCAGAACAAATTTTTTAATGCAATTCGGGCAACTAAAGATAGCCCTATAGAGCGTTTTATAAAATCAATAAAAACAGTTATTTCCACATCAACACGCAATAGAATCAGTGTCTGCTGCCGTAGCTATCGTTTAAAGTAAACGGCATCAGTTGGAACACACTCATAATGAGGAATTTTTTAAGTAAAAAATTTCTTATAACAAAAGTTGATATAAAGAGGTGCTATTTTGTTATGAGTATTTTGTTATTCTATCGAGTCTTCTATCAAACCTATCTTCGGGCTTGTCTCTTCAACCTACATTCATCACGTTCTGAGGAATTTTTTTTACAGAAAAGGGCACTTCACTGGTGGGGAAAATGGGCATGACTGGTGGGGACATTGAAGGGGCTGGTGGGGAATTTCCCCCCCACTTTGTATGTTAAAAGATGCCCTGATTCAAATATGCAGTAAAAATCTGACAAATACCGGACGAGTAGAAAAAAGTTTCTGCGTTTGATGAGATAAAGAACCATNAAAAGTTGATATAAAGAGGTGCTATTTTGTTATGAGTATTTTGTTATTCTATCGAGTCTTCTATCAAACCTATCTTCGGGCTTGTCTCTTCAACCTACATTCATCACGTTCTGAGGAATTTTTTTTACAGAAAAGGGCACTTCACTGGTGGGGAAAATGGGCATGACTGGTGGGGACATTGAAGGGGCTGGTGGGGAATTTCCCCCCCACTTTGTATGTTAAAAGATGCCCTGATTCAAATATGCAGTAAAAATCTGACAAATACCGGACGAGTAGAAAAAAGTTTCTGCGTTTGATGAGATAAAGAACCATGAATCAGTCACAAATTTAAATGAGCTATGGCTCAATTGATAGTGTAAAGGCCAACTAAGATGAGATAATATATTTCGCTAAAAGCCATATGGGAAAGTTTGCTCGTAAACTTTTCTCTGAAAAAGGCTAAAAAAGGCAATCGACTCGATTGACTTGATCGAATTTGCCTAGTGTTTAGCCTCGAGCTTTATGATACTCAATTGCACCATATATATTTAAAAAACTTTTATTTTCACACACAGGATAGACCCATTTGTTTTCCTGTTTATGTTCAGGGGATATTCCTGCTTGTCGCAAATATCTTATAGACATAAACCACCGAGCAATGCGGAAACCTTTATTTTGAATGAAATGTTCATTCAATACTACCACCTTAATTTTTATTCTACGCTACTACCTTAACTTCGAGCGTAGTAATCTACCTCTCCGGAGGAGCGAACAAGCGCAGCTAGAGAGGAAGAGGTTGATGGTTAGGTAGAGGCAGGGAGCTATAGAATCTATAGCTCCCTGGGTAGAGGTAATCGATACGCTAGCAGCGCTCCTCCGGAGAGGTAGGTTACTACGCTTTAGCCTGGTTCCCTGCGTCAACTTGATCCCGTTCGCGTGAGAGTCCTGGACGCCAGGGAAACGTTTTGTTATTTTAGACCACTTCCGTGGAGCCCAGTCACCTAGTCGAAAATGACGTCGGGGTACCAGACTGACTACGCTTCCAGTCAAGGCAGAAGCCTCGAATACAAATCAAGGTGGTAGTATTGAATAAACGTATCATTCAAAATAAAGGTATCCGCATTGCTCCATGCATAAACTTGATAAAATCTGATCGAACGTTTCTTGCCTTTTCAAGATACTCAAGACACAGTTTCCAACCAATTCTTTTTTATATACATTCCCTTAAAAACTTACGAGACATATTACTTATTACTCTACCTACAAACTACTTAACACGAACACTACTAAGACGATACCATAGGGAGCAAAACCAAAATCTACCTATAAATTTAAGATTGACATGGACGATTTTAGAGAAATAAATTGTAACTTTGCCTCGGTTAGCCTTCACCCTATAAAATGAGCTATAGTTTTTCGAAACTTATGGATAATTCATCACTTTAGATTTTGTCAAACGCTTTTTTTTCATGACTTTATTCTAAGTAGGCTTGTAACATTTTTAGCTATATCACAGCTAATTTAGGCCTACCATGCATGCCGCATCCAGGCATGGGACCCCTAGTTTAACGTCCCTTCCGAAGGACGGCGAAGTGAGTTGCTTGGTCAGGCATCTAGAGGGTTATCCATCCGGATTTTGACCTCACGCGACCAAACTTAACTTCAGCTACCTAATAGAAACTGTATACGCCACTAGGCCACTTCAGTTACCCAGCGCTGAAACTTTTATTGACTCAGTCCTACAAATATATGAGTCGCGGACCTGAAGCACGGTATATATTACCCTCATACCTTACTATCTACAATATCAAGCATTGTATGTTACTGTAAATTTTGGCAAATGAATAATCAATTCACTATGGAGAGGGGCCTGCCCGAGCAGATATTGTGTGCCAAATATATGAAATTTTCCTACAATGCAAACTGTTTGTCCGCTCACACCTCGCGGTAAACATTCTTTGACGTCTTGAACATTTTCAAAACATTACCAAAAAACATTCTGCTCGTAACGTACTTTTTTTGGTGGGTCTAAACGGAAAAACATTGCTTGGCAAGCAAATCTCTGATATCATTAGGCCAGGGCCCCTCGAAAAGTACAGCCCTAAATCTCAGGCCCCCTATCCAATTGCTATATACAAGGGCGGCGCCAGCTCTGAAAAAGTAGGGTGGATAAGGGATAGAATTGATGCCCAGAAGGTATACCTCATGTTTTTTAGATAGTATACCGACCTGAGGAAAGTGGGGTGGGGCTCCTCGAAAGCTACAGCCCTACATGCATGTCTAAAACGCATTAAAAACGGATTCATACAGTACGACTTGCATAGCAGCACAAAACGTAGCTGTACCTAAGCTCTCTTCTTAATATCATCAGCAAATTCTTTATAGGGTCTTACTGATTTGCATTCTATCTGAACTTGATTGCCCATTCTTTTCATGATTGGTAAGTCCATACTCATTGCATCTAGATCATCTGGTGTGCGAACTCTGATCAAGGCATGAACCTACGGAAACAAAAGACGTGAAAATACCGTACGGAAGCATAGGCTCAAAATCTTTAAAAAAGCTAGTTTAGATGGTTTAGATATAAGATATACCTCTCTCTACGCATTAAAGAGAATCAACGGATATAAAAATAGAGTGCCAAAGCTATTTTTAACCTTATTGAAATATAAAATGTTTACCAGTGTTCAAACAAAGAGACAAAGGCATGCACCTTTCTATTTCTTTACCAATTTATAGGCTGCTCTACTTATATCCGTTGATTCTCTTTAAATATCTTGAAAGGAACTCATGGCACTTTGCAGTAATTCTACCGTGAACTTTTCCAATATCTTGATTATTTTCAAAATGACAGCATTTTTTATACAGTACTTCAACTAGTTTGACGTTGTGACATCATCAAATTTTAAATGGTAAACCAGAAGGTCAACGGACTTCTGCTTACCACCATATTGTAGACCTTAATGAACTATGGTTTTTTGAAAATGCTGTCAATTTTCCTCGAACTGCGATGGTTTTAACTTGTTAACTTTGCTTGAATCCTTTTCGAAAAAACACGCTGTAATTTTGGAGATAATCAAGATATCACAAAAGTCCATGATATGATTTAGCAGAGCAACTGAAATTCCTTCCAAGCCATTACATCCAAAGAAAGATGCAATAGAAATTTACACAAGCTTTTTAAAATTTGGAGCATATTAGCCTGCGTGCAGACTATACGTTTCCACTGCGAAGGAGTGCCAACGAGGAACTTGTATAGTCTGAAAATTAGCGTCCATTATTGTGTTCTGCGACTTTGCGGAATGGTTCTCCACCTTCTCTGCATATCGTCTTTTGGCCAATCAGTATCTGGTTTGAGATATTCAGGACCCAATGAAAAGCCGATAGCAGTAGCGGCGCCACGGGGGGGGACTGGGGGGGACACGTCCCCCCCAGTTCTCGCCAGGATCAATTTTGTAAATCGTATAAATCCGATGAGAAAATGTCGGGGGGGAGGTGAGATTTTAGCGAGGTACTTTCATCGTTCCTATTGTCGAGTAATGTGAGTCAAGTAAACCGAGCTAAATTTTCTTATCGTCAAAAACATTAAGAAAATTTGACTGATGAAAGAAATTATTCAAAAAGTGTAGGAAATCCGAATAAATGTTTTTTCCTCGTTGTTTCTTATGCATAGCTCGGTATTATTATAGTTATGGTATCAGTGGAGTAGTTTCTAGAATTTAGACAGAAGCACGTTTTCATACATTTGCTGTGAAAGTTGACGAAGGCATAGGAGCTTCCATGCCGATGTATGAGAATTTTAAAAACTTTNAAGAAAGATGCAATAGAAATTTACACAAGCTTTTTAAAATTTGGAGCATATTAGCCTGCGTGCAGACTATACGTTTCCACTGCGAAGGAGTGCCAACGAGGAACTTGTATAGTCTGAAAATTAGCGTCCATTATTGTGTTCTGCGACTTTGCGGAATGGTTCTCCACCTTGTCTGCATGACTGCATATCGTCTTTTGGCCAATCAGTATCTGGTTTGAGATATTCAGGACCCAATGAAAAGCCGATAGAATACAAGTTCCCCGTTGGCACTCCTTCGCAGTGGAAAAGTATGGTATGCACGCAGCTGCGCGCAGGCTAGGAACATATATGCTCCTTACAGATCATACATGTCTTGGGGTTTCACGGGTCGCGGGTCTGGCCAATTTTAACACTCTGGTTTCAGTTTATATTTAAAACGTGCTTGTTTACGGGTTTTTAGATGGTTCACGGGTTGTAGGTTTAGCCTATTTTCCGCTCGGATTTCGGGGTTTTTATTCAAAATCCGTAGATTTTCGGATTTTCCAAGTGACATGGTTTGTGTAGTTGATTGAGATCAAACAATCGGTTTTTGGATGCTTAAAACAACGAGGAAGAGTCACTGAAAGCATAAGAAAGTTGGAAATAATCGAGAAATGGTGGCGAAACTTCAAAATTTTTGTTCAATGGTTAAGGTTCGGGTTTGTTGTATTTTATCTCAGGGTTTGCGGGTTTCTGCAAATTTTGGTCCGGATTTGCGGGTTCTGGTACCCCACAAAGCCCCCCTCATATAATAATGGGTGTGAGTGCGCTAACAAAGTTTTGCTGCTTCTTTCTTGGGCTTGACAAGTCTCTCTTTCCTTAGTGCCTTTGAATGTTCGAATATTTATCGCTCAATCGACTGAGGAAAGTACGGACGTGCTGCCTGGAACTCAGAGTTCAGAAAAAGTCATGGCTCCACGGCCCGGAGGAAGGTTTTGCTTGTTAATGCAATATTCGAGGAAGGTTTAGCAATTTTTATAAGAAACCTCGGAAAATGTTGGGATCTTTTGGCAACAGCAACTTGTTTATAATTTTGAGGGTTGCAAACAAAGCGAGGAGTTCGAAAAATTTGGTGATTTTGACTTGATAAAATGAGGAAGGTTTAACTAACGAAATTGGCATTCGGGGGAAGGCACGGACTTTTTCTGTACTCTGCCGGAACTGTATCGTTTTCACGATTTTGGTACAAGGAATGGTGTCGACTAATATCGCAATTTTGGTATAAGTAACGGTATCAATTTTCACGATTTTGGTGGAACGAATCCATTTTGTGATTTTGGTATCAAAGCAAACGAATAGGCAATTTTTGAAAAATTGGTATAAGGTCGGATGTGCATTTTCGAAAATTTGCACAAGGAACCAATATGTTTTCAAGCTTGGGCCCTAACCAAAATCTGGTTAATTAAATGCTCCCTCCGTCCGACCTTTAGAGAGACCGATAATCCACCTTTTTTTAGCCAGATACAAACAAATACCATCATAGAAATTTAGCTTAGCCTAGTACCTCTCTTTTTCCAACACTTTTCCATACACAAAGTCCGTCTTCACTTTCCTCTTGTGATTTCAAAACTTCTCGTGCTTCTTCCACCCACGTTTTGAGTAGTTCATCACGGCTCATTCCTGCTAAAACATTTATAGATCAAAAGTTGGTCAATAAAATTGTATTTTACTGTTCTTATAAAATATAAGACGCATCTTCCATTCTTTATAGCAATAAAGTATGCAGCAGTGGTGTAAAAAACATCAGGTTCCACTGCATGGTAACTTGAAAATATTGCATTGATCTCTATAAACATATTTATAATTAGCCTTTACTACTGGGTGCGCCAAAAGGGATCTATTTTCGAGAAGCCATATCAGAAATGATATTTTTCAATTTTTTGGCTGACTACTCATAAATGACTCTCTGAAATGACTACTCTTGAGTCTGAAATAGACATCCCCCAATTATTAGTTTGTTGACAAAATTTCACCCAGGACATATCCTTATTCCAGAAAAACTTTGAGCTGCAGTAATTATTAATTAATTTTTATCTATTATATAATTTGTTTATTACTTCTGAGCTTCCTGAAAAGTCAAACATGTGAAATAGTGAAATCATGTTTCCTGAACTGTGTTTTCCATCCTAAATATTTTTTTGAAACTCAACTTGTTTTTGAAATTCGTTATGGTCAAAGAAACTTTTTCGTTTCACCTGATTACAGGAGATTTTCCACCAACCCTGTTTATTTCAGACCTTTTCTGGACTCAAGAGTAGTTATGAAAAGAGCCTAAATTGATTGAAAACCTTCCACATATCTTCAAACTTTAGGTAAAAAATTTAAAGTATATATATAAAGTCATTGGGTTAGATGGGATAGATTACCTGAATATTCAATATGGAAAATAAGCCAGTAAAAGATTCCATCTTTCATAGGGTTAACTGCAACATTAGATGATTTTGCATTTTGGTCCTCACCAGTGCTTTGTAGCAGAAAATTTGCAAATGAATAATATGGAATTAAGGGAGTAACTTCTATCTGGACTTGATCACCCATTTCTTTCATTATTGGAAGTGAGAAGGAAAGTTGATCAATTTCTTCTGGGCTTTCTGCTTCTACAACTAAATAAATAAAGAACATTATCAGATACAATCTAGACTGCTGAATTTGTCTCGTATAAGGAAGAAATTCTNATGTTTCCTGAACTGTGTTTTCCATCCTAAATATTTTTTTGAAACTCAACTTGTTTTTGAAATTCGTTATGGTCAAAGAAACTTTTTCGTTTCACCTGATTACAGGAGATTTTCCACCAACCCTGTTTATTTCAGACCTTTTCTGGACTCAAGAGTAGTTATGAAAAGAGCCTAAATTGATTGAAAACCTTCCACATATCTTCAAACTTTAGGTAAAAAATTTAAAGTATATATATAAAGTCATTGGGTTAGATGGGATAGATTACCTGAATATTCAATATGGAAAATAAGCCAGTAAAAGATTCCATCTTTCATAGGGTTAACTGCAACATTAGATGATTTTGCATTTTGGTCCTCACCAGTGCTTTGTAGCAGAAAATTTGCAAATGAATAATATGGAATTAAGGGAGTAACTTCTATCTGGACTTGATCACCCATTTCTTTCATTATTGGAAGTGAGAAGGAAAGTTGATCAATTTCTTCTGGGCTTTCTGCTTCTACAACTAAATAAATAAAGAACATTATCAGATACAATCTAGACTGCTGAATTTGTCTCGTATAAGGAAGAAATTCTGCACAAAGCTCAAACCCTCCTTGCACACTTTTAGCAGGAGCTGAAGCGGAGGAAGAACATATCCACCGCATTTTTCTCAGGTTGGTATTAATTCTTCACCAAAAACAATTTTAAAAAGGTAAGGTATACAGTACCTTCTAGCAATCACTTCTATTATATTATGCACACCCAACTTGTTCAGGGCTAGCATCACCCATGACATTAGTGAAAACCCTTATATGTATTTACTGAAACCTTTCCGTGTACTGTCTATCATTTGGAAAATCTTCTGCCCACATCTTGTATTTTATCACAGTGGCTGACAAACCCACTTTTTCAGACACGAATCAGACAGTGGCAATAACATACAATAGATGACAGGCAGGGATTTTTTTCCATGATACTTTGTGTCACATTGAATTTCAATTGATTTGATTGGTTGATTTCTTCAATACCGCAAAGGATCTTCAACGCCATATAGTGCAATTGTCTATTCATTTTTATTCAGGCAGGGGATATTGAGTAGAAGAACCACATAATTTCCTTCACCAGTAGTTGTCTAAAAAAATTTCTCCTGCCTACAGTGTTCTTCTTTTTTGTCCAATTTTCTTGGTGCCCACTCTAGAGTAGAGTTGCTCCCTCCATTTTCGGCCTAGAGCTGCCCCTGAGTTAGTGGTGTGGGTTATATTGATACTAATATCATATCAGAGTATTTCTACGTCACAAAGAAGCCATTTAGAATATGGCTGAAGAAATATATCAATATTATTTTTAGGTAGGAACCTTAAAAACACAATTACCTACAAAAACTTTTCTTTCACCAACAACCTGTAAAAGAAGGCACAAAGATATTATAAAGTGGATATATTTATCTATGTATGATAAGAAGTCAACAAATTATAAACAAATATGCAATTATGAGTTATTGAATTAAACATTATTTTTCTGTAGAATTCCAAACTTTAACGCTGAATTCTTAATTCTTCATTCCTGAATGAAGGCCAAAAAATACAGTGTAGTATTATCATAATTGTAAATTTTGGTATCAATGAGAATAAAAATTAACTGCAATTTTTTCTGTAGAGATGTGTAGGCCAATAATAGCGATCATGATCCAGCGATGATCGACAATGGTTGGCGATACCAAAACTCCAGACAAAATCTTCATAAATTTAGGCCCGTTCTTTGTTTCATTTGCCTCACCTTCCAGATTTCTTTCACCAAACCACTTTGTTTCGCAGCAAGGGCGACTTCTGCTTCTTGTAACCATATCTTGAATAACTCAGGCTGGCTTAGGCCTCGATATTCAATCGAAAAACGAAGAAAAAACAACATTTTGGTCAAGATCTGTGAGCCTGGGTGAACGTGCTTCCGCAGCGGCGGAAATCTTATTGAAATGATCTCTTTGGTGTTTATCTGCACCTGCTTTTGAAATAAATTATTGGCGGGAGATTTTTTAAACTGAGGCTATCATGACTTCCGGTTTCAAAACAATGGGGAACAATGTTGCTTCTGATTAGCCTCACCGGAAGTGTTTGCAGCCCAACGCACAAAATTCAGCAGGACCCAGTGAGAGACTTGGGAGCTGTTTACCAAAAGATGCAAGCTTTTACCAAAGAACAAAAGATAAATATATTAGGCTAAACATCCACCACACCTTTATTTTATCTTACCATAGATGTCAAAAGTTTTTGTAAGCATTTCCATACTTCAGCTTTGTAAGCAAGAAATGAAAAATGACACAGCAAATATTTCGATAAACTTCAGTAATGTCTTAGTAACTTCGTTTTGAAATGTTCACGAGGGCACAGGAAGTAAACATGAAGATTGTTATAACTCCAGGAACTCGTAAGAAACTCGTAAGAAACTCTGAGTAATTAAAATCAGAAAATTTTAAGAAACTTTCAGGCACAAATTCTTAATTTCATATAAATACGTGTACCTCCGCATCGAATACTCGACTTGTAAAATCTTGGAACTATTCACTGATTCAAAAGAACCATACATGATTTTAAAGTGGAACGGCTAAATCAAATGTGAAAGTTTGTCAAACAAAAATCTGTTGTGTCGTTTTAAAGTTATGGTAAATTCCTCTTTGGAGTTGCTTCGAGAAATACTTGAAAACAAATTAGAATTGTCGATCAAATTTCTTTCAGTTCTGAGCATCAGAAAAACGACAACGAATTACAAGTAATGATGCTGTTTTCTTCATTCTGAATCTAAATTTGATCCACGTTTCTAATTTCTGGTTCTTTCCTTAGCATTTGTAAATACAACTTCTAAGAAAAATCACCGACCAATTTAGAATTGCATGACCAATTTCCAAGAAGTAAATTTTCGTACCGAAATTACCTTTCCACAGAATTTAAGTCTATGATTCATTGAGACTGGTAGTGGAGAGTGGGGCTAGTTGTCACATGGGTAAGTTGTCACAGTTTCATTCTTGATCAAATGCTTTGGTTGTTTTGATTTTTGCTGATAAATTTGAAAGATGTACATCATAGCCTCCCAGAAAACCAAGGGTGGGGCATGTTGCAGTAAGGACAGTGGTCCTATATATGTCCACATAACCGGTTTATTTCTCCCATACTATGTTAATATCTGTCCGTAAAATCAGGTTTATTTGGAACTCTTTTTAACAATATCATTTTGCAACTAACTTGGACTGTTCATGTTCTTGGATGTTGGTCAATATTTCCCCTCAAAATAGGGTTTTATCGGAGTATTATAAAAATGTATGTCCCCAAAACCAGTCTTTTTAAGAGCGCAATTTGCACTGGTAAATGGGTTGACGAAATCGTTTTTCCAAGACATACACAGGACCACCAAAAGCACATCACATGCCCACCCTTGGAAAACATCATCGGCAAAGTTTTCCTCGATTTGTGTTTGCATTCAAATTGTGACTGTGAGAACTTACCCCTCTGACAACTAGCCCCACTCGCCCCTACATATTTCTCGGTTTTGACAGCTCGGCAACAGTTCTTAGCGGCAATAAAACAATAGGAATGTTCCTTCTTTCTTATATCAGAATTCCATCCTTCCAATAAGGGAGTTTAAATTTAGAGGAAAGAATGAAAAAAAGAAAAAGAGCAAATTAGCTAATAACAAATAACATATGCACGTAATCTGAATCGAAAATCAGTAGATAACAGCTTAGGAATCACTAAACACCCTCGTATGGTTTGTTGATACTGAATTATGATACAGTCAATGTAATAGTCTCTAAATGGAAACCAATAACATTCTGGACGATGCATTCATATGTTCCAGAGTCTGATACCTTGACTTGGACCAATTCTAGCATCATACCAACTTTTTCAAGCTGCATATTCAAGATTTCAGATGCCCGGGAATCGGCAGGCAATGAAGCTAAAAAGGGAAATTAAACCAATGTTAAGAAATATCTTGTTGCTTCTGGGGTGAGTGTTTTCGGGCAAGAGAGGCTGAACCCCTGAGGGGCCCTGTGTATATTTTGGGTACTAGGGAAGTGCCATCGGGAAGGATATCGTTTTCACGATTTTGGCATGAGGAACGGTTCCAATTTTCACGATTTTGGTGAAAAGAACGGTATCGATTTCTCGATTTTGGTATAAAAAACAAATAAATAGGCCATTTTTTGAAACATTGGTATAAGGTCGGGCATACATTTTCGAAAAATTGGTATAAGGAATGGGAACGTGTATGATTTTGAAGCTTGAGTGGCACGTCCTCCCGGGGGGCTGAATGTTTCGAAAAAAGGCCAGCGTGTATAACAGGGTATGATAAACCTGGATATCATAAATATCTATGGCACAGCTTCAAGACAGGAAATTTGGAGATTTAAAAAGGGGGCTATAAAAGTCACATAAGCACCAATTTACTAGCAAATAAAAAGGACACATTTTGCAAAAATCTTTCAAAACGTAGATCAATAGCTATCATGAAATTTAAAAAACACGAACTTATAAAAATAACAAAAAACTACAACAGAGGAAAAATAAAGTAGAAGGAAAATAAAAATGGAAGCGAATTATCAGAGATTCTAAAATTCAACTTCTTAGCAGAGTTTCTTTCAAAACAATGCATACAAATTAGGGAAAAGATTGGCCAAATTTATCATTTTAGAGTTAAAAGCATTGCGAAAAGCTGTTTCAAGGAAAGAGGCCTCCCCTGCACACTGCTAGGTCCTTGCTACACTTGTTATTAGAGACGGATCACGCCCGAAGTTGAGAGGGGGGGGGGCAACATACAGAGAGGGCAGCAAAAGTAGAAAGGAAGAAGTCCGCCACAGCTGGTGATCTTACCGGCTTGTTTCTTCCATGCCGTTGTTGGTGCAGGAGTGGCAGCTGTAAAGTAGCATTCCATTGTGATGTCCTCTCCAACTTTAGCTGTCATTGTTTGTGCTGGGAATACGTTGTTTATATTTGGTGGTGCTGTGGAGAAATAGAAAATAGTCATTGAAGAAAGTACTCACTGCTCAGAACGGTAAAGTCTTAGCTCCGTTTACACGATGCAGGTAGATTTTGAAAACAGCACAAAGTGCCCTTTTCGCCTTCCGTCTACATGATGTCTGCGAAATCTCCTTGCCAGCAGAGTTTTTTAACGGTTAGCAAACCTTTTCATAAATTTTAGACCTCAGAATCAAGGACCTTTTTAGGCTGAGCGAAGATTGTTTCTTTTCAAAATGGATCATTCAAATTACTTACCGACACACATCGATATGTTTTGTGATCCAGTTCCGGAAGTATTTGTACCAACGGGACAAGCATCACATTCAGTATCACCATCAAGATCACTGTATGTACCCTTAGCACATGGTTGGCATGGTGATGATGTCTCATTCAAACCAGATGGCGAGAAAGTACCAGATTGGCATTGAGCTGCAAAAAAGAGTAAATATACTTCAAAAAGTGGAACTTCTTCTCGAAGAATTTCAAATACTTCTTTCAGATATGTGCGAATTTGGTAAAAGAATGGATACAGATCTGATTGAGACAAATCGATTTGGAAAAACCTCAAGAATAGATTTCGCACCATATGAGCAGCCAATCGCAATGGTTTGCTCTCCCTCTCTGTTTTGTTTGATTTGAGTTAGTGCACTCAGAGGTATAAAATATATTCTACAGAAAGACAAATCGCGTTGTTTTTGTGTGTGTCTGAAACCTGAATCTGCATAGTGTTCCTAATAAAATTGGGCTCACAAGCGCAATTTAATCAGTGGTTTACTAATTTATGCATCTGTTCACGTCTTCAAAGGTAGAAAATTCACTGAATTCTGGATATCTACCGGGTGTCCCAAATAAAAGGTAACAAATTTGATCAGGGCTAGCGATGCCAGTTTCGCTCCAATCAATTCGCAATAACTTTTAAACTAATCCTGAAAAGTTAAATTGAACATAGGTACCTTCTTTATTGATATTGGTGCTTCCAAAGTTGAAATATTATTCTTGAAAGTTCAAATTTGACTCAACCTCCAAACTAGAGCTTTGGCGTTTTAACCTAAGCAAATTCCTGAAGCACAGCGAAAGTAAGATTCAAAATTAAAGAAAAATTAAGAAATGCATAATAGGTGAGCTCTAGCAAATACCGTACAATATAATCTAATTTTTGCTCAAATTTTATCAAGGCTATAATTGATTTATTCGCTGTGCTTCAAGAATTTGCTTAGGCCCAAGCAACAAAGTTCTAGTTTGGAGGTGAAGGCAGATTTAAACTTTCAAGATAACTATTTCAAAGTTGGAAGCACAAATATCACTCAGCAAGGTATCTATGTTCAAGTTAACTTTTCAGGATTAGTTTAAGACTTATTGCGAATTGATTGGAGCTAAATTTGGATCGCTAGCCCGGAAAAAATCTGCTACCTTTTATTTGGGACACCCGCTAGAATAATATAAAGAACTTTTCATTCTTGGAGATGATTTGGTATCACGACATTCCGTATTCTTCAGTTTCCTACCATGCAATATATTTCAACATGATTAAAAAACTTTCCAGGAAGTTTGGGTGGCCTACAGGGAATGAAGTATTTCAAGTCCCAAATGGTCAGTGAGATCACACTTAGAGACATCATATCAAATCTGTTTTGGACCCAAGGTGGGAAGAAAGTTTGAGCGATCTCTGGTCTCGGCCTTCACGTAAATTTGGAATATCAAAACTCATAACTCGGTAAGTCGTCAAGCAATTGTAATGAGAATTGAATCAAAGAGCAGAAATTCTGCCAATTTTTTTGTTAGCTTCGGTCAAAGAGCGCATGCATTATTTTGAAATACGCTGCAGTTAAAAAACGATTTCAGTTATTCAATATATGGCTGACAGAAAATACAATAATTCTGGAGCCTCATAATCGACTTACTATTCGAAAGCATAGGCGTCGAATCTTTGCAAAACTTCAAAATTAATCGTGTAAAATGTTATGGCCCCATTCTTTCAACTGAATTGCTCCAGAGAAAGTTTAGGTAATTTTCCATAATTCCTGGGAGAGCATTTTTGATATCTTCATTAGTTTTGGAATTACAGCGTTCTTCATATTTCTGCTAGTTTTGAAGTTGTGACGTCATCAAATTGCTAAATTGTAAACCATAAAAGCTACAGACTTTTGCTTGCTACCATCTTATAGGCCTTCAAAAACTGAGTATTTCTTGCATTGATCATATTGATTTTCCTCAATCAGTTTAGAATTTATGGTGATTTTAATTTTTGTCAAAGCTGTAGATACTTTCATAAAATATAAAAAAGCTGTAATTCCAAAGATAATGATGATGTCATGTCAAAATGCTCTTTCTGGAATTATGGCAAATTCCTAAAGTTGCCTTCGAGCAGTTCATTTGAAAGAATGGGGCAACAACATTTTACACGATTAATTTTAAAGTTTTGCAACAATTCGACGCCTATGTTCTATTCGAATAAAAATCCCCCACACTTACCAATGCAATCCTGGACACTACTAGCACCAAGTTTAACTGTTTTTGTGAATTTTGGACAATCTTCACAAGATGTTTGGCCTTGTTCGTCTTGATACGTATCTCCGCTGCATTTAACACATTCGGATGTTGTTGTGTTGAAGAATGTACCAGCTGGACAGCTTGCTATAATTGAAATAACGTGAAATAAATGAATCATCTTGTAGTAACTGACGGAAAATGATATGTCGATGAGTGATTAATGTATAGCTCAGTTCATTTCATTCTTTACATTCTCATGCATACAAATTAATCATTAAACAAAATTAAAATACACAATAAAACTAAAAATACTTCATGATATCAGAGAAAAGAAAATTACACACATAGATGAAAAATTTGTATATATAAGAATGACTTAAAGCAGGAGCTCTCTAAGTAGGTATACTAACGAGAAGGGAGCCCCCCCTGTATCTGTATCAATAGCTAAGGCTAGACTGACGACGTGATTCCTTGTATTCGTTCAATGTTTTTAATCTGATGTTTTTATTTTCTCTCATATAAGAACAGTTTGAAGCCATAGCTATAATTGAATTCATTGCTGAAAACTGAGACTCATGTAGTCAGTCTATAGCTATAAATAGATTAATTGATTCTCAACACAAAATTTTGGAAACTTTGGTGAGGCATGAGGCTATATTTTATATTTCATATCTTAAACAGGAAGTCTTTTCTGGTAATCTAGAAAAATCAATAAAGGAGGCATATTTTTCTAGTGGATTCTTTTGTTAGCATTTACGACTTCACCCTACTGCTTTCTTGTTGAATTTCACCAACAATTCTTATACTACAGGGTGTCCCAAAACATTGTGCCCCTTTGTGTGGCTGCTGCGGAGGAGCTATAGTTTCTTTTGTCCCGTTGAGCATACAGTTGCATAGGATAGGCTTGAACTTAGAGTATGAGACCTTGTTTTAGCCAATTGGACAAGTGGTTGCTGGCTTATAGTGCAAGAAAGTCAAAAAGTGATTTAGTCGAAAACAGCACTTTCTTTGTTCTCCAAAAATGTCAGAATCAAGTAAATACTGCAAGAAAGGGTTCTAGTGTCGTACTGGAATTTTTTTTACAGTTGACAAATGGTTAATTGTGTTGTTTATTGATAACACAACGCCATTAACCCATTGTCAAATGTATAAAAATTCAAATAAAATGCTAGAACCTTTTCTTGCAATATTTACTTGATTTTGACAATTTTGGAAAGCAAAGAAAGTGCTATTTTTGAAAAAAATCCACTTGTTTGACTTTCTTGCGCCATAAACCAGCAACCACTTCTCCAATTGACTAAAACAAGGTCTCAAACTCTAATTTGAAGCCTATCCTATGCAACTGGATAAAAAAACGGGACAATAGAAAGTACAGCTCCTCCACAGCAGCCGCACGAATGGGGCAGAATTCTTTTGGGACACCCTGTAGGCCAATCTCGAAGATTGATGATCTAATCTCAGCAAACACCAAAGTTAGTCCTTGCGCTTCTCTTTAAATATTTTGGCGCAATATATTCCAAGGAATAATATATACATCAACGATATAACGTGGCAGAGCCACACAACGTTATTTAAAAGTTACATCTCATAGGACGGCAAAAGTGATGTCACCGCGAAAAGCCACCACCTGAGCCCCCAAGCCCGGACCGTGCAGCCCGAAAGAAAGCCAATAATGTGCGCAGTTAATCCAACCGGGCCGGTTTTGGAGAGGAATAATCGGTTTATTTAAATTTAGTTGTTTAGAAATGGCCAAAATCTATCGAAGAACAATGTAGATGAATGTGATGCAATGCAATAACGCAATTGGGCATTGATGTAATATGCAATATAAAAATATCCCAAATCTTACAATTGATGAGCGGCAGGTACTTCCGCATATTTTCTGAACAAAATACAAAAAAATATCGATACGGGATGAATTTCCAACAGTGGCGGTGATATTAATTTATATTATATGGCCTGAGGGCTTTTTTACATGAAGCAAATAGTCCCGGCTACCCCCGGGATTATGTCAGCCTGTCAGCTATCGGGATTCCTGCATACCTTCAAAAAGTTTTTTTTAGTCTTCAGCCTACATGGGAATTTCATCCCATCCCGGCTAATAGAGGCTATTTTCAGCTTTTATTTTAGCAATAAAAGGTTCAACTTTGTCCCTTAAAAATTGGTTTGACATTAGCTAAGAGACATTCCTTGAATTGATACAGCAGATATGAAACGAAAACAATGAAATGAAAGCAAAGAAATGAGAACAATGCAAGCTACTTACAACAATAATAATCTGTTGTTCCCCACCAATCATCAACAGCAGTGAATTTCTTTTTGCCCTTGGGGCAAGCAGCAGAAGGAGTGCTTCGTACATATTCTGCAGAAAAAGATATTTAATCACCAATGAGATATACACGGGGATGTGAAAATCAAATTATAATTTCGTAGATCTTGACCCCGGGGGGGGGGGGTACTTAGTATATTTGTCCGACGGGGACGTGCCGTTTTTCAGGGTATCGTTTTCGCCTCTTTTTTCTAGCGCCGGGTATCGAAAGAAGGCAATTTTTCTAGAGCCGGTTGTCAAAAGGGTGTATTTTCTTAAAACAGGTTGTTGCTTGGCCAGATTTTTACGTTTTGGAGTGTACTTTTCGCCGATTTTTACTAGAATCGGCTATCGTTCGGAGGGACAAATTCTGGAACCGGGTAAAAATGCTTGACTTTGGTGGGCACACCCCCGTACAATTGAAAGTCAAGTGCCCCCCCGGATCTTGACAAGATAAGATTTTTAAGAAAAAGAGTGCACTCATCGCGTATAATTGCAATGAATTTGAATCATGGGTAAGGATGCAAAAGTAACGAGTAACGACAAAAATGATAAAGATTTGAAATCACAATCATCCACTATCCAAGGTAACATGACACAAAATTAAGACTGCGTTCACACGATACCGGCAAAATTTTAAAACGGTAAAAAATGTGACGGATAGGCGAAAACGGCACATTTTTTGCCGTCAGATTTTGAAAACGGTAGGTTTTGAAAATGGAACTCTAACTGGCACATTTTGAAAACGGCATCGTTTGAACACTCGAAAACGACGAAAACAGAAAATTTTTCGACGCTTTCACAACGAGGCTGATCGATTCTTAAGGTATACGTACAATTCCTTGGCATCAAATTCTTGGGGAGATTGCAACAAGTTTGTTACCGCCAAAGTTCCTATCGTTTTCAAATTGTGCCGGTATCGTTTAAAAGCTAGCTAAAATTTTGCTACCGTCACATTTTTCATTGTTTTCAAAATGTGCCGGCTTCGTGTGAATGTAGCCTAAATTTGAATTTCATTCTCAGACAATCAAAACTAAAGGTCAGAAGAGAATTGCAACGATTGGTAGTTCTTTAGGTTTGTGCAAGAAAAGTGTCATTATTTTAGAAGAGAATTTGGTGACAGTCCAGGATTGTAGCTTATCACATAAAAAGCGCGCAACCAAATCACTTTAAACGTGAAATTGAATTTATATTAGACAACACTTCAATAATTTTTGATATAAAATAAAATGTGAAATTTCGACTCACCAACACAATCAGGTGCTCTCAGACCAATCTCCACATCCTTTGTATTCACATTGAAAAAGTAGCTTCCTTGGCGACAGAAAGCATATTGAGCACTGAAACCATAAGGACCAAATAATGCTCTTGAACTGGCGCAATGAACGGCGTAATTACGGGCCCATGATTGGTAAACGATTCTTGTGTTTGCATCTCCAACTAGTTTAGGACATGTGTCAGCTGAAAGGAAAAAGGAAGTTTTCAATACTGTTGCATCCAAGTAAAACAAACGCTATAGGGAACCAGAAAAAGATCGTCATGTCGGAATTTTTTTAAATTATTCATAAGGAATTTCTTATTCAAGGGACCATGTATCTAATTTATTACACTGGATGAGTAAAAAAAAACAGTCCCCGTTTGAAAGGCCAATGGTCCTTGGATGTCAAAGCAATAATATTGCCAAAGATATTATTTAATAGTGGACATGTTCAAATAAATTTAAACATTTACCTGACTGAGGGGTTTTCTCGAGACGGTCCCTTCAAGAAACCTTCAAAAACGGCATAAAATCACGATAAAATTCCCCTAATATTTCTGCCTTACAGCAATGACCTGAACACGTTTTGACACGTGTTATCCCACTTTATGAAATCACTTTAAAAAAACTTGGTATGCTTTTAGGGATGGCATTTTCACCTCCCAAAGTGATTTTACCTTGGCTAGTTTTTGATAAAAAAATATAACTTACATCTTATCGTTACTCTGAAAGTGCATTTTGCAGTGTTGCCAGAAGTATCAATTGCTCTGTATTGAAGTAAAGCTGTTTCACCAAACTGCCAATAATCACCAGATTTCCTTGTAGGAGTTTCGATTCTTGCGACTCCAACATTATCTTTGAAGACTGGTGCGGTCCACATGATATTTGCTTGCGCAGTTACCAATGTATGGACGATATCTTGTGGACAGCTGACTACTTGAGGAGCGGTTTTGTCTACGATAAACATTGGATACATAAATAAAATCGTCATGTGACTTTAGATCGATTAAAGATAGATGGATTTAAATGCTAGATGTATAAGGCAAAATGTAAGTTCGATTGCCCATAGTCGGGTAGTAGGAGATTAATAAAACTGATTTTAGTTTTAATCTTAAAGTTAATTTTCTACCAAATAAAATCTTGAATCAGACAAAGTTTTTCAGCCTTGAAGAAAACGTGTCTTTCGCAATCATTTGCCAAATGTTCCAGCCATTCTATGAGCGTGGATTCTTGTTCATTGTCCCCCTTCCCTGTTTAAACAGTGGAAGCGCTGTGCAAATATGTAAATTTTAACTAATGAATGCAAAAATCAGGCTACTTCTAATCCAAATTGCATTTAGAGAAGAGGAGGTGAACATCTTGTCAATAGCTTAACAATTTATCAACTGATGATTATCATACAAATTGTGTACAAAGTCTACAGTTACAGCAGATTAACTCTACTTTCTGAATACAGACACAATTTGTCACAAACGATTACTAGGATTGATAAACATTTTAGGCATAGGCACTACACAAAGCTTACAAGAAATAAACATAACCGTTCTTTTATTACAGTGGTGGTCTACAGAAAACAGACACATTGGAGCCTTATCACTTAACTTTGATTTCTAGGGCTACTATAAAGAAGTAAATAGTTTATAATTTCCTTGCATAGTATAAACATATGTATGTAATCTTGCAGTTTTTCAATCTTTGTGTATTTTTCAGATACTTAAACTTATGAGCGGGGATGGCTCAACGGTAGCGCGCTTGACTACCAACCTGAGGGTTGGTGGTTCGAGTCCCCGCCCTGTCGAACCTGCTACGTAGAGCGAGGAGAGTCGCCAACTCTCTGTAATTCCAGGCTAATAAAGGAATCGCGAGGTGTGGTCACATCGAGAGGAAGGACCAGGACATTGCTCGATAAGCTTAGCTTCTCAGTGTCCTAAAAACTACCTTCGGATGCTAGGTAGCAATATAGAAAAAAAAAGATACTTAAAAACTCCAAAGAAACCTTTAGGAATCAAAATGAATTTGATTTTCTAAGACAAGTTTCGATTGTATGACAACCATCTTCTGCCTGCAGTGAACTTACTACTGTTAGCACATAGCAGTAAAAACGAAGCACAGTTACAATTAATCTTTTCTGTTTGCTATTTCTCCCATTAACTCGGAAAAATCAAACATGTCGTTCTTTTTGTAAAATTTCTAACTGGTCTATTGCTTATATCCGATCAAAATTAATTATCGTATTTCCTCTAATAAACGCCCAGTTTCAAATAAACGCCTCCCTCTAATCAGTTTCATATAAACGCCTCCCTCTAATAAATACCTCCCCATTCCACAAAAACATAGCAATAAACGCCTCCCTCTAATAAATGACTCCCTCTAATAAAAGCCACACACATCAGACCGGTGCTTTATTAGAAAGATTACATAAAGTGCAAGGAAGAGGAAGTACCAAGACTATCAGGTTCATTTTTTTAATTTTTATGCGACAACAATAATGGAAGCAAATGAGGGATCTTTTTAATTTCTTCTTTCTTAAGTTCATTCAAAGTGTAGCAGTTTTTCTTTTCTTTTCTGCATCTCTTCATGAAGAGTCATTGTTATCGATTTATTTGATGTGAGAGTTGCATATAGATTCGTCGATTGTTTAGAAACGCCTCCCTCTAATAGAGCGTTTTCACGTGACGTCACGAAAATAGGAAACGAGGTTGGCGGCCATGTTGGTGTTCCTCGTTGTTCAAAATGGCTACTGAACCAACTGAGTCTAGCATACAGAAAGATGTTAAAACTTCAAATCAATCAATCTCGTTGTAGGATTATGCAAAAAATTGGATTTGCATGTTAAAGAACAAGCTATCGTCAAGCCAGCCTCCACTTTTCAGCCTCCACTTTCTGCAGTAACCGTTTATCCGTAGCGACTTTCCTGCATCCGATTTACGGTCAACTCCTTGGCTTGTTTACGGTCATTCACGATATTCTATCATACAGTGGCCCACAGGTGTCACGGCAAAACTCTCTTTTTCACGGCAAAACTCTCTTTTTCACGGCAAAACTTATTTTCCAACCAAAATCAAAATGGAAGATCTTGTTGCAAAATTTACAATAAATATACAAGAAACACTTTGACATTTGGAGGTTTTCCCTCTTAATTGCAAGAATTTTTATAGCATCTGAAAGTTTCCATGAGTTATGTTAGATTTTAAATTTTTAAATTTCCGTTTTCCATTGGTTTTCGTTTTCTACTCAAAGGTAAGGCCTATAAGATTTTACCCGATTTAGGCCAAACTTTCGTCCGGCGCTATAAGGCGTCCGCAACTCTTTTTAGAAAATAAACTTCACCAATGATCGTAGCTATCATATGCGTATTAGGAAATGTATTTGTATCCTTGCTACCTATTCTAGAACGGCTAGCCTCCCATGGTTTTCGTTTTGTCCCAGTATTTGGCAGCTGCACCCGAAACGAAATGACGACCACAAACTCGGTCATTTGCCAAGTTTTTATCTGTGATGTCTTCCCGGCTTATTGCTGACATCCATTTTCTTCTGCGCTCTGCAGATAACAGTTCAGTTTGCTCTCCTTGATGAGTAATAACTGCTGGAACCCGGAAAAACTTAGGCCCTTTTGGTCTTCTTGTTTCTCGCTTCGCTTTCTTCCCGTTTTTTCTCCACAGCCGACAATTAGACACAAAACCATATTTAAAATAAATTCTTTAAAGCAAAAATCATATAAAATGCAAATGATTCCTTAAAATATGTTTTTAATAAGTATTGAAATGATCGTTAGTATAAAAATGTAGTAATTCCTCGCTGCAACGTGATCTTATGGAACACCAACATGGCGGAAAACAACGGTTGCTATGTCTGTTGGTCACGTGATGAAAATGCTCTATAGACGCCTTTCTCTAATAAACACCGCACCCAATTCCTTCAAAATTTGATAAACGCCGGGGGCTTTATTAGAGAAAATACGGTAACCTCATTTCTTGAAAACAAAATGATGCACTGACTGAGAAAACTTACCTAGAATACTAACAAGAACAGAACAACTCTTTTGTCTTCCTTCCATCTCCTCCTCTGCATCAAATTTAACAAGAGTCGTTCCAACCGGGAAAGCAAAATTTCGTGTATGACTGACTTTGATGATCTTCATGTTCGTTTGTGGCTGTGGGAACTTGAATCCAAGTGAGAAACTAGCTCTGTCGCTTGGTAATGTTAGCTGAATATCAGTTGGGCAGTTGATGTATGGAACTTCGACAACTGGAAAGGAAGATTGGTAAATGAGAATTGTTCTGGGAGACCCAAAAAAGTGAGACTTTATCAAAAGACATCAACATCTGATTATATTATCGATCATGAAATAGGTCTGGCATGGCTTTGCATTTGTGTGAATTTGTGCTTTTACAAGCTACCTGGTTTTGAAGCATACTGCGCAATCATAAGAAATGATCATCAAGTTGAATTTTTTATCCCGCACCTTCACTTAAATTGGTTTCTCATGTCCTTGGGCAAACACTTATATCATCTAGGACTCGAATTTTTACATAAAATTACAAGCTGTTGCTTTTTGGCTAAAATACGATAAGAAAGAAGACTACCGGGCCAAACAAAATAAAACCATTATGCAAGAGCGATGAGGCACGCAGGATTTCAAGTTCAAGAAATTAATTGTCTTACTTGGAATACACATCATCTCAGCATCACTGCTCCATTTCTTGTTACTCTCGCAATATTTGACTGATGGTCCACGCCGTTTGTAACCATGTTTACAATATGACACACAACGCTGGCCAAATTCTCTTTCTCCCTGATGACATGATGCTGGAATGATGCCACCATTCTCTGGCATCTTTAATGACTGACATTTAACGGCTAAGAAAAAAGGAATAAAATTCAGACATAGTTTAGTGAATATTTCATCAACAACTTTTTTCTGCGGCTGAGCGAAAGTTTCAGATAAGGGCCAATTATTTTCAAGATTTTCATACCAAAGATTTTGATACCTAATCTTTTCAGAAGATTTAGAATTACTAATCAAACACACCCAAGGTATTCGTATAATGTATTACGAAATAATAATTCCAGAAACTTACGATGGCAAGATGCAGTTGCATGACTCCATGTTCCTGCATTCTGACATGTGGCTGTATTCTGCAACGCCTGTCCAGTTGGTGCCGTCAGCTCAAAACCTTGGCTGCAGTTCACTTTGCAAGCGGTGCCAATCGGTATATTGCCATACTTCTGTGTACAAATTGGAGGGGTGATTGCTCCACGTACAGGTGCTTCAAGTGTCTTGCAGTATATTTCTGAGTGAAAAATATGGCATAGGTGAGTTTGAATTGGTAGGAAGCGATGGAAGAAGATCTTTGGAGATTCAACTTCTGTGCTTCTTGGTCTACGGTTTGTATGACTACATATTCTAGGCCAAAATCAATTTACAAATCTAAAGCTAGAGCTTCTAGATAAAAACGAAATTAGAAATAAAATCTACATTATCAACTGAGACCAAGGGTGTCAGGACACCCATAGTTTATTTACCTTGTTTTGATTTTTGTTGTCTTCTTTGTTTTGTCTCTCCCCGCCTTGGTTTATGAGCAACATTTCAACCGACCTTAGCCTAAACTGGGCCTAACTGCTTTTTCGAATCTAACTCCCTTGTATTGATGTATGTAAATGCGCCTTCGCAGAAGAAAAGGTTTTATATTGCGGCTTAAAACCTTTTCTTCTGCGAAGGCGCACTTACACACAGGAATACAAGGGAGTTGGATTCGAAAAAGCGATTGGGCTCAGTTTAGGCTAAGGTCGGTTGAAGTGTTGCTCATAAACCAAGGCGGGGAGAGACAAAACAAAGAAGACAACAACAACTAAAACAAGTTAAATAAACTATAGGTGTCCTGACACCCTTGCTATGACTATTCTAGGGGAATTGAAACATCAACGTAGCAACCATTTTGCTGTATGACACAAATAGCTTGTACAATGCAAAGGAGAGTCAAGTTTCGATACAGCATTTAGAAATTTTCTAAAGAGTAGCTGAAACTTCGTATGGCTCGCTTCTAGCGTTATAAGAAATAAAACATCATATCTACAGGCTTCAATACACATTCTTTTAATAACAAGGTGGGAAAAAACTTGCATATTCTTAACGATTGCAGAAAAATATCTATTTGGGCAATTTCAGAGATTTCTGCTTCAATCTATAAACAAAAGTCCAACGTAGATTCAGAAACCAATTTCAAGTATTCACACCGACATTTATATGTAGCAAAAGCGATCAGAACATATCATAGAAATTTGAATAATAAAATAAATAGAATACATGAAAGGGCCTTAAGAATCGCATACAAGGACAATGTTTCTAGTTTTGAAAACTTATTGGAAATGGATAATTCGGTAATCGTTCGTCAGAGGAACCTGCAGTTGCTGATGGTGGAGATCTACAAAACAAAATCTAATCTAAATCCTAGCTTCATGAAGACAATTTTCGAGGAAAAAGAACTGCCTTACAATCTAAGGTGTTCTTATAAACTACAACTACCGAAGGCAAAAACAACCTGCCTTGGAATCGATACGGTCAGATTTATGGGGAAAAAAGTATGGGAGACACTACCACCAGAACAGAAAAATTCAGACTCCCTTCAGATATTCAAAAGACTTATTAAAGCCCATAAATGCCAAGCCTGCAACTGCAGATTATGCAAAACTTTTTATCCTGGTTTAGGTTTTTTGTTGTAAATATATTTTTCTTACAGCATTGTATATATTTTGTAAATAATTGGCCTTAATTAGCCATAATAGCTATGATTACTTAGNGTATATATTTTGTAAATAGTTGGCCTTAATTAGCCATAATAGCTATGATTACTTAGCCAACTTTAAATGAAAGAATTAATAATAATAATAATAATAATAATAATCATCATCATCATCATCCATTCAAGGCTTTCCATACGCCTCAGCAAAGAACAAGTCAGCGTTTTGTCAGCCAGAGAGTATTCATGTAGAAAAACCAATCAAATTACCGCACAGAGCACAGACGCGGATATAAAGGCATGCCCTTATAACCAAAAATAATATAAAATGAGGTTTTCTATGTTCTCCAGATCGACCACAGGAGGCCCAATCGCGTATTATATGGAGGATTAATGTTTAGATCTGATCTCCACTCATAGACATTTCCTGCCGCTGCTTGCCGCTTTGAAACCATAGGCTATTCAGTTCAATACAACTACTCTGTTGCTGTTGTTGTATTGCAAGACGCAAAATTATTGCTTGTGTACTGTATTGTGTACAGTAGTACAGTACAGTATACAGTTTCATTTTAGGTTATGGAATTAATATTATTGATATACTGGGTCAATCGCACAGCAACTCAGCTAATTAAAGCATTAGTAGGTTCACACTGGATCAAGTACACAGCAACCCAGCGAATAGAATATTTATGGTTGCTAATGATAGTCGTAACCCTAGGAATACAAGGAATAAAATAACTTATTTTTATTATTACTGTATACTGTACTGTACTACTGTACACAATACAGTACACAAGCAATAATTTTGCGTCTTGCAATACAACAACAGCAACAGAGTAGTTGTATTGAACTGAATAGCCTATGGTTTCAAAGCGGCAAGCAGCGGCAGGAAATGTCTATGGGTGGAGATCAGATCTAAACATTAATCCTCCATATAATACGCGATTGGGCCTCCTATGGATCGACTCGCAAATAAGAGCGTGCCCTTGCATAAATTCTACTCCTAGTTTCGCTTATTGGGAAAAAGAAAAACAACAGAGGAAATGGACTTGAAGTACCATGTACTAACTTTGTTAAAGGACCAAAGGAAAGTATGCAACAAGGAGAGCTGTTGATAGGAGACTATTTAGCAAGAATTAATGAAAATCAGTGTAGATAATGCATCATCTCTCATTTTGTGATTTTCCCAAAACAGACTCGTATAATCTCGTATATAAGGGCACTACCCTCATATTCAGGCATAAGGGCATATCCTTATATACGCGGCGCCCTAATATCAGCCAGCGTCTGTACAGTACTGGGTGTCCCAAAAAAGTATACAGATTTGGTCAACCCTAGCGATGAGAATTTAGCGTGATTCAATTCGAAAACATTTTAAAAACATACCTCGATAGTCAACTTGAACATAGATACCTTTTTTGTGGATATTGGTTCTTTGAGAGTTGAAATGTTAATCTTCAAAGGACAAATTTACCTCCACCTCCAAACCAGAGCTTTGGCGTTTTAGCCTAAGCAAATTCTTGAAGCACAGTGAATAAGTCAACAATAGACTTGACAAATTTGAAACAAAAGGCCAAAACGCCAAAGCTATGGTTTTGAGGTGGAGGCAAATTTTTCCTTTCAAGATTAATATTTCAACTCTCAAAGCATCAATGTCAACAAACAAGGTATCTATGTTCAAGTTCATTATCGAGGTATGTTTTAAGAATTATTTCGGATTGATTCGCGCTAAAGTTTCATCGCTAGGGTCGACCAAATCTGTATACTTTTTTTGGGACACCCGGTAAGTATCCTTGTTATCATGTCATCGATTCTGCAGGAAATATTACGCGTTCCACTAAAATCTTTATAAAAATTTCGAAAAACTCGTGCAAAATGCAGTACGCTGCGCTTCGCAGATTTTGTTGTAATCCCAATACAATTACAACAATCTACCTTCACATCGATGACCATCATCAGCAAGTCGATATCCAGTATTACATTTGCAATAATATCCACCATTATAGTTAGAACACGTATGATTACATCCACCATTCATTGTAGCACATTCATCCACGTCTATGAGAAATAAAACAAAAAATTTAATATTTGTAATATTTCTGTCTCTATGTTAAGTGTAATGGCCGCAGGGCTGTTATGTATTCCCAAGCTCCATGTTGGTATCGTTTTGTAATGGTTTGTTATTGTAAATTTTACGAGAATAAACCAAAAATGATTTAATCTCATTCTTATCATTGCAATGAATATGAGAAAGCACACGATAGCAGATTGCAGAGGTTCATATCGTGATGCATAGTGCCTGGTAGCCTGAAATTAGGCTCTATACCAGGCTTTATGTCATAAAGAGAACAAAATGAGCCTGGAGACATGCTATACAAAGATATTTGCAAGGATACCCAATTTTTGGTAGAACGCTTTGATTGGCTTATTTGCATCGTTAATGTATCAAAATGAAATTTCTTACCTTCTTTCAATATCTCTCAAAACTTAGATTTTTGTCCCCTACGGGATTAATAATCTGAGTATTTACCGATAAATATTGAAGTTTACTTGAAACAACATGTTTTGTGACATGCTTTTATCGCTAAAGCGTGGTTCACACTAGGTCGTTGCAGTTGCTGGAGTTGCTGCAGTCGTTGGGACAAACGACTCAAAGACCCAAAAGACTGAATGTGAACAGCAAAAACTCAGTCGTTGGTGTCATCATTGTCATTGGGGAGTTCACTTTCGCCGTTCACATTCAGTCTTTTGGGACATTTATTCCAATGACCTCAAAGATTCCAGCGACTTCAACCTAGTGTGCCAGGCCTAAGAATGTAAACGGCGAAAATAAACTCCGCAATGACCCTGACGACATAAACGACAGAGTATTTGCTGTTCACATTCAGTCTTTTGGGTCTTTGAGTCGTTTGTCCCAACGACTGCAGCAACTCCAGCAACTGCAACGACCTACTGTGATATTTGTTCCAGCGACTTCAACGACTCCAGTGACTTCAACGACCTAGCGTGAACCAGGCTTAAGGGGGATATAAAATGGTTGGTGTGAAGTCAAAAGTATTTTCTTGTTAACAATTTATTAGAGCGTGTCCTCGGGCTCACTATTTTGTCTTGAGTGAGCATGATCTCAGACTATATCGGAACTTGATTTTTGCCACCCCGCAGCAGATAGATTGTAGTCATGCTGAGCCCACAGAATACCCAGAAAAGTGTAGGAAATTCTCCAGTAGAGAAGTCATATCCATCCTTACCTCTGCATCCATACGGTGTTGCGGGATTCCTCTCATACCCTGCTCTGCATTCGCAGTTATAGCCACCGATCGTGTTATTACACATTTGTTCGCATCCACCATTTCCTTTGCCACATTCATCGACATCTATAGTATAAATAAAACACAACAATCATATTGAGTACGCAAATAACACAGAAGCTCTTTTTAGCCCCCCTTTTCATCAAGCCCCCTCTCTAATAAGCCCCCCTTCTAGCCAAAATTGTAAATAAGCCCTCCTCTATATTAAGCATCTCCCCTCTAGTATCCAAGCAAAAAGTTATCAAAGGTTTCCCAATTATTTAGCTAAAAAATCTGAATGCTAATATTAGTATCGTTTTGGATCAAAAATGCGTTGAACTTATGTATTTGACTCGCAAAAATTGTATGTTGATTCCAAAAAATATGAAGTAAAAGACCCAAAAAGCTGTACTTTATAGCCTTGTAATTTGACTTTATGGATAAGTCCACCTGTCTAACAAGCCCCCCTTCTGGAGTCTCCAAAATTAAATAAGCCCCTCCGGGGGCTTAATAGAGCTTTTTGGCTCTAGATCTTAAGACGTTATAGTTTGTGCTCAACTGGTGCTTTGAAGATATTTTGCTTCGCATTCTTACCAATGTATTCCAAAGGCTCACAATAAACCATTTTGACATTTAGAAAAGGGTCTGGGGAGAGCAATATTTTTCTGGTAAATGGCGGACACAAATCTGGTAAATGGCTGCCACGGGGCTTTAACGAATGATAAATTGAGCTCTACAAATCTGTTGTCCTGGTTTTTGAACAGTTTGTGCACGAGTCCTTGTTGAGCGGTGGTGGGTGGTTGTTCTTGTAGTTGTATAGCGAAGCAAGGGCTTTTGTCGTAAGTCTAGTGATTTCCATACAAGTTATGTTACGAACAATAAACACGAGATACTTACCCATACATTCTGTAAGGCTGTTATCCTTAAGTATGAACCCAGTTTGACATGCGCAATAGTATCCGCCTGGATAGTTTGAGCAGTATGCTTTTTTGTCTGTTCTGCATCCACCATTGTTTACTCGGCATTCATTAACATCTAAAACAAAGGGGAATTTGATTGTCATGCATGTGGGGTTGTCCTTGTTCTGTACTAGGGTTGTTGCTGTAAATGAAAAGTTTGAGTTTGAGTTTAAGTATTCCCATGTGAAAAAGATATCAAAAGACTCTTACCGAGACATGTCTTCTTGTCATACGCCAGAGTATAACCCGACAAGCAACCACATGAAGTCTTCTTGTCACAATGATTGTAACAGATATGATCACAACCACCGTTCTCAATCATGCACCAATCAGAAATGCCACCTACAGTAAACAAAAAGCATGATAAGTGTCAGGAGGTGTTAAAGACCCATTGCTAACCGGCAGCCTTTGCGAGCCTAAATGAAAACAAAACTTTGCTTGGGATATATACGGTATGTGCGTAAAATATTACGCAGTGCTACAACGGCAATGGGAAAAGAAAAAAATTGCTAATTTGGTCTGGCTATAACATGTACTTCTGGAATACAAGAACGTACGGTGAATTAATTTGACGACTTTCTCGAAGTTCTACGCCTTCTATTACAGACTGTTATCACTAATCACTAAATCAAGAAATCTATGTTATATTTTGGTAATTTCATACCTTCTTGTTATAAACCATTATTTTAAACACACTTACACATTTTTCTTTGTGTTGTTATCTCAAAATTTTCGCAGCCCTCCGGCTGACTCTTCAGTAACAAGAAGGTATGAAATTACCAAAATATAACTTAGCATACAACACACAGGATCTATTAAGATCATTGGCGATAACCGCTGGTGGAAGGAAACAAGAAATCTATGAATTTCTATATAAAATGTACAACAAGAAATAAAAATATAGCAGTATTAATCAGATGTTTTGCCTTGTGATCTTCATCAAAAAATTCCGTCTAGACTTAGAAGTATGGATATTTGGTTGTGCAAACAAAGGCTCTTGAACCAGCTCCTGCAAAATTTGTGGTAATTTTCTGATCTTCAGAAGTTTTTAATTGACAGTAGCTCAATTTGAGGCTCTCAACTGCATAGACTGATTACTAAAGTCCCTTGTATCCCTGCGGTAAACCTTGCTCAACAGAGACTCATAATAAAAGTGAAAAAGCTGACCATATTTTGTGCATTCATCAATCGAATCATGATCGAATCACAGCCTCGAATCTCGAATCAATTGATCGTCCATTCGAGCGTCAATCGAATCGAATGTTCGAAAACCATTGCTCTTTACCAAATTTTGCACTATATTATCAACACGCGCAATCTCGTCCCCAGAGTGAGTTCGTTGCTCTACCACTACTCTGGGATACAAGTGGCCGTTCTGCAATTTGATTGGCTATTCGAAAACAACAGATAACACAAACTATTTCTCGAAAACTTATTAATTATTCGAATAACAACAATATAATCAAGTCACTAAGCAACAACCACTACAATGTTACTTTGTTGTTTGGAAACGAGGTCGCATAATGAGCGTTACCCTGCCAACCGCAGATTCATAATGGCTGCTAATCTGTCCATTTTCTGGACAGATTTGTGCAATGTGTACCAGGGTGTTCACTCGGCTTCGTGACAAGCGTATGACGTAAGAACACCCTGGGAACGAGGTTGCAACACGCGATCTCGTGTTGGTGGGCCTAAATAGGGTCAGGTTTTCCAGAGTAATATTATGAGTCAACCTCGTTCCCAGGGTGCTCTTACGTCATACGCTGATCACGAAGCCGAATGAACACCCTGGTACACATTGCGCAAAAAATCCAAAATCTGAAGCTCGTTAACCACGTTTACATTTAATCACATACCTAATCTTGAATTGACGATGACCTCGCACATGCTCAGTATTCCTTTACCATACATCTGCACGGCGACATATCTGCCTGGGATTGGTGGGTTGCATTGCAAGCGAACAGCTTCACCATCAAAGGCTTGTTTGACACGGTCATGGCATACTGGGTTATTTTTGTGATTCGAAACATCGTTTCCAACGTGTACTTGAATGTTCTTGAAGCGGTCACCGTATTCTCCACGGTTGATNGGGTGTTCACTCGGCATCGTGACAAGCGTATGACGTAAGAACACCCTGGGAACGAGGTTGCAACACGCGATCTCGTGTTGGTGGGCCTAAATAGGGTCAGGTTTTCCAGAGTAATATTATGAGTCAACCTCGTTCCCAGGGTGCTCTTACGTCATACGCTGATCACGAAGCCGAATGAACACCCTGGTACACATTGCGCAAAAAATCCAAAATCTGAAGCTCGTTAACCACGTTTACATTTAATCACATACCTAATCTTGAATTGACGATGACCTCACACATGCTCAGTATTCCTTTACCATACATCTGCACGGCGACATATCTGCCTGGGATTGGTGGGTTGCATTGCAAGCGAACAGCTTCACCATCAAAGGCTTGTTTGACACGGTCATGGCATACTGGGTTATTTTTGTGATTCGAAACATCGTTTCCAACGTGTACTTGAATGTTCTTGAAGCGGTCACCGTATTCTCCACGGTTGATTATGGTTATATCTGTCAACAAAACAAGAAGGGAAAAGTAAGATGATGGAGATTGGTGAAAGTAAAACACCTCTGCTTACCCTGCTCTATCTAATTCAATTTTCACGTGTGACTCTTTCGAATAATTTTTTAACATAGCTTTGAAATGCTGGTAATTTTACCCAAATATCAAGTTAACATCCCCCCCCCCCCCGGAGTTTAATCACGATATCTCGGTTATTTGTGAAAATATAACGATTTTCCAGCAGATATCTTGAAATGCTGCATTTTTTACGGCAAAAATGTGTATAACTTTAAAGCAAGATAGAGTTTGACAGAAGTAAAATAATTGAAACAAATTTTCAAGACAGCTGGGGTAGAAAAATTTAGATCAAATTTTAATTATTTCACTATTCTTAGATATAACATCACTGATAACGTCATTGTCATAAGAATTTTGGGAAATAATCATTGTTATAATATTTCAGGTATAAAATTAGTCCCTTTCCTGATCCTGATGTTTTCGAAAACACTTGGTCGGTTCAGATAGGGTTAAGACTATTACTCCTGTTTTTAAAGCAAATAAGTGTATTTCAAGTAAGACCTAAAATCTATTAGGAGAAACTAAAAAGCACTAGTTTACCTGTTACAATATATTCCTTTCCAAGATCGACTCTCCACCATGGACTTTGTTCATCCCTTGTATGTGTACATGATTTATCAGCCCATGCAAATTTGAAGTTACCGTCAACAGCACGGTTGGGGAAACCATTGTGGTTGGTACTGGATTGTTTGGCAGTTTTATGCATTGCGATATCTGGAACAACACAACATAAGACTTATGTTGATACTGATCGTATCAACATAAGCAATGGTCTACAATAAGATCGAGATACAGTTACCGGGGCTGTATAAGCTAAATTTCCAAAAGACAATGACTTTCTCTCGCTACAGCAGGCAAACAGCAGCTGATATATAGCAAATGAAGATATTTTCTATAGGTTTCAACTCCGTAGAATTAGCCAGTGCAATCAGATTTTTCATACCATCAATGATTTTGGAGATACAGCTGGATTCCAAGCAACAAGTTTCAGATGTGTTTGGCCTAAAACACACGAAGCTCACTGCAGGTGCAGGCTGAAGGAATTCTATGACACGCGCCCTATTTTTACTAAAATCTTGTACAGCCCCTTTAAGAACCATGATATTAGGATAAAAGAACTACTTGTGAAGTTCTAAGAGAATAGCCTCTGTTTATTAGGTTCAGACATGCCATCATAAAGCATGCTCCAGAGCCTAACCACTTGAATATTAAAACTTCTCGTTTTCTTGTTAAAGATCTGAGTCTTTACCACGAAGATTCATCGCACTTTGGAAATGCAAAATCTTAACATAAAAACCTATTTGACTCATGCTTTATTGCTTTGAATTTCATTTTTCTAAGACGAAATCTAACTTACCATGTGCGAATTTTGAGCAAACGCTTGCAAGCTCTTCGTTCATGATTTCAAATCTTTGATCCAATCTCAGAGAGTCAAAGTCACCACAATCTTCCATTTTCAGGTACCGATCGGCTGAAAATTTTCGAAAATAAAATAAAATTAAACAAATTTGCACGTGTAGTTTCTTAGCTGAGGATGATAAGAGATCCTATCGAAGCGTGCTTATGATAATAATATGGCCTAGTCCAACCGTTTACGTCTCAAATAATAACATGGAATTGTCGTAATATATACTGGAAATGTCTTCAAATATCAATAATATCATGGAACTGCCTCTTTTTCAATATGATCGTATTACAATCCTCCTTGTTAAAATGAAATTAATAAGATTAACAGGGAAAATAGCAATTGATTGATGAGTTGATTGATTGATTGATTGATTGATTGATTGATTGATCAAAAACGGCAAATTAAAACTAAGAGTGACATGTAAATGTATTATACTGTTTGTCCCCATTTTTCAAAATTAATATTACAATATAAAATGTATTTCCATTTCTTTCGTCTGTGGGGATATTTGCCCATAAGAGCTTCAATTTTCGTAAACATTCTGGGACAAAATTAAAGGAATTCATCTACCTTGAAACAAAAAAGGGAGAGGGCCTCAACAGAATACCTTCGATGGACTTGCTTTTCCCTTCTGTTAGTGACTATTTTCTTGGCAAAGTTTACAATCTCACACTTTGGGGTAAATTCCGAAACTCACATTGAATTCTTTCAAGTTGTTTGTTTGTTATGACAATTTTGTTGCTATCCTCCATCAAAAATACAATATAGGAAAATTAAGCATTTCCCGGGCAAATCTTAAATACATATAATCCAAGCAGAGATGCTGTAATCTTTCTAAGCTATACTCAGTAATTAAATGGAAATATCTTTTGACACAAAATAAATAGGCTGCACAAACTGTTTGTTGGTGAATATTGCACTTACTTGGAACAAAAGAGAATAACATCTGAGCATCTGGCAAAGCTGTAGCTGCGCCAACATTGTCACAGTTTGTTCCAAGAACCAGCATAGTATTGTCAGCAGGTATCATTTTCTGAAAAAAATAGTTCATGGAGCAATAAAAGTTTGTGAACAAATCTCACAGGAAATAGAAGAAAAAACGGACAGGAAAAATGAAATATGGCTGTGACGAATCTTTTTGATTAGACTGTCCAAAATTTGAGCAATGCTTTGTGGAAATTTTACTGTACTATGTTATAGAAATAGCTATATTATGGAAATGAACTACAGTTCTAGCTGTATACTTTTGAAACGTAGATTTTATTTTGAAAGCTAAATAGACATTTCAGATTGCTCAAAACAAGTTCCACAATGTATCGGTGTTTGCTCCCTAAAAAAGTGCTGTAAATGGGACAAAATCTCCTCACTCGATTTCGCAAAATTATGATTTGCCACAAGCCAGATTAAGTAGCTTCTGAAAATTCAAATGACTAAAAACGGAACCAAAGCTATATCCAAATGCAGACTTCACTGAACACAATTGCATATTTCTAGACTGATGTTTGAATGCTGTTTGGTCAATGGTCTCGTGGGCTTATAGCTTTTGTTGTTTTGCGCATGTCCAGTGGGGTGGCCAAATGAATTCAAAACAGTTAAAAGCTAAGCAAGGTTGGCTGAAATTTCGATTGAGAACTTACAAGATTGAACAGCATTGGCCATCACTGGAGGTATTTAGGAGTGACCAACATATCTAACATTCAACATCGATGTCCAATCGTCTTCCGTGAAATGTTGGCCAAGGCTTAAGTCGCTTAAAAATTTATGGAGTCTTTAGGGACCAGTCGTTATTTCGACTTGGGGAGGGGGCGGAAGACACCTGGGAGGTGGGACCAAAACTTTAGGTACTCAAGGAGAGGGGGGACAATGATTTGAGGTAAAATCCTGTTAATTTCTGTCTTAAAGAAGTAACCATAGTTCTTCAGTTTCTTTCTTAAACTAGTTCTTAAATGCAACTGTTTGCCTATCCCAACAGCTCTGTGCTCTCTTCTCATCTCATTTGAAAAGGCTCTTTTTGCTCATGTACTAACAGCTGTGACGATGTAAATGTTCATGCAATGGAAATCTTGACAGTATAGTGCCACTTTACCGTGTATACGGGTAATGGGAGGGGGTTGAAAAGATTTTCTGCAATGTTGGAGGTGGGACCAAAATTTTCAGGTAAAGCAGAGAGGAGGGGCGAAAATTCTATCAAATATTTCAAAATGTCTTCCCCCCCCTCCCCTGCAAGAATTAATGACCCATCCCTTAGAAAACACGAGGAACTCAATAGAGAAGAAGTTAACACACCTTGTTGGCTGTCTGTATGCATAATTTTTTGCTCTTATGTTGAATAGAACCTTTCTTGGTGAAAGCGAAAGCATGACATCCTGATGTAGCCATTTCTAATTGTACACCAGCGGCTGCGTTGCCTCCCACTGGTCTCACACAATATCCTGATCTTATTGCAACCAGATTTCCATTTTCACGTAAAGCAAATTCAGTGCTGGAAATATAACAACACAGTCGAAATAAGACAAATATCTTATTATCGCCAATTACTGAATGAGTTATCATTCTGGGTACTACAAGATAAAGAAAATAAAATCCAAATTATCGAAAACTCACCAAAATTTGACCACGATGCTAATTTATAGAATGGGCTTTCCTCTTTTTTAAACATAACTCTGAAGTCGCAAGAGATTATCATCCAATTCAATTCTCATCCCTCAAAACCAAATAAATTGGTTTCTTGTGTCATTGATAAGGCTCTGCTATCACGTACCAGGTGAGTCGGCAAAAACAATCCCAGTTTGAAAGGCCACTGCTCCCTGGATATCAAGGCACTAATATTGGTAAATATAATGTTTAATAGTGGACATGTTCAAATAGATTCCAAATTTTACCTAACTGAAATCGGCCACTCCGTTCTGAAATTATGAGGGATTTTCTCAAGAAAGCCCCTCAAAGAAACCTTCAAAAACGGCATAAAATCATGACCAAATCTGCCTCATATTTCTGCCTTACAGCAATGACTTGTGCATGCTTTAGCATGTGTTATCCCTTTGGGAGGATGAAAGTGCCATCCCTGGGAACATATTCTCGGCGATTTTATCCTCCCAAGAGGATAACACATGTTAAAGCATGTGCAAGTCATTGCTGTAGGGCAGAAATATTTGGAAAATTGGCTCGTGATTTTAGGCCTGTTTTGAGGTTTTGAAGGGGCTTTCTCCAGAAAATCGCTCATAATTTCAGAACGGAGTGGCCGATTTCAGTCAGGTAAATTTTAAATTATATTTGAACATGTCAACCATTAAATAATGTATTTGCCAATATTATCGACTTGATATCCAGGGAGCAATGGCCTTTCAGACGGGGATTAGGGATTGTTTTTCTCTTTACTCACCCAGTAGGACTAAAAAATTCATACAAAATTGCAAAATTTGCAAAATTACAAAATACGTATTGCAAAGTACCGGGTGTCCAAAAAAACTGTATACAAGTTTGAAAATTCTGACGCCAAGAGTTTTCGTCAAATCACCCCAAAGCTATTTTTATGTTAACCCTCAATGGATGAATTAAATTTTGATATTTTTCTGATAATTTTCGATAACTTGGGTATTAATGCTCAACACAAGGTTTTTCACGCTATCATTTCATTGTCCCGTCGAGACTTTACCGTTGCTAAGAGTTTGACTTTCTACTAAACAGTAAATAAATTCCTGTCATAGTCAAGCTAAAGACGCCTTGATAAGGTCTAGTGATACAAGTCTTTGGAAAAGTTCTTTGGAAAAGATTGGCAAAATAGAAGCTCACCACTACAAGATACTTACTCTGCTCGTGAACATTCAGGTCGTAACATCAGCCTGTTTGATGGGTTGACGTGAATGCATTTCAATGATCCGAGGTGTGAAAGAGAGCCAGGTCCAGATGATGTAATATTGGCTAAAAGAAATTCTCCTCAGTGAATCTTAAACACAACAGCAAAACTATTAAATGTCCACTTAGCAATACAGAAACTATTGAGATTTTATCTCAAAATTTTGAGCAAGGATCCAAGCTTGCTGCTTTTTATTATTATCATTATCAAATTATTTACAGTTGGTGCGATATATAGTAATAAAACTAATTCAAACCAACTATTTACATACAAAGAAAAAATTACAAAAAAGTTTATTTCTGATCCTCATTATCAACTATTTTTTTTAACTGAGATCTTGCATGTGCAATTTTGCCCATTCCATTCCTTGGTCATCCTTTTAAATATTGCTGCTGAATTTGCATTTTTTATAGTGTCAGGTAAAGTGTTCCAAAATAGAGCTCCTTTGAATACAAGTGAATTAAGTGCTACTAAGTATATGTTGAAGAATGAGACAAACTTTTCATTTTGTAATCATGGCTGAAAAGAAACTTTCTTTAGTGAGAATTTAAAATTGAAGCAAACACTTGAGAACGAAGCTGCAGCTTATTACTTGAATGTCTTTTTGAAGGAATTGTGGAGATGAGGACGGGGGCGCGCTGTTGCAAAGATGTTTTTATGAAAGTAGTTTGGTAATCAAAATCATTCAGTTACTCAATTATGGAGCACATTGCAATAATGGAAAATACAATCTATGAAAGTGAATTTTGTCTTCTGCATTCTCTTTATCAGGCACTTCTTAATATTCCTCAAAATTGAAAATGGGTCTTGACATCTCGACGCTTCGTTTTGAGGGTACGTTCTCGACATCAGAAATATTTCTCTGAGGTCACGTTTTTAGGTAATAGTAGTTTGACACTCAAGCGACTCGATAACCACGGAACAGAACTGTGTCTTCTTAATGAACTTTCACTGAAACTTATAGATTTTGAGGTAAGTTCTATGAAAAAGGTAATTAGTCTTTTTGAGTCTGATTTCAGTTTGATTGCATTTATGGCTGAATGAAATCAAATAAGAACAAAATGAAAACGATTTAACTTCAAGTTTAAAAATTTTTTAATGATAAAAATATAATTTACCTGCAGTTACACATCTGCTGCTTCTCCTTCGCTTCAATGTTCTAGTTGGTATATCACAATCATATCTTTGGTTATCTGTTTTATCACTGCAAGTCTTTTGCACAACGTAAGAACCGGCTGTTGAGCTCAAATCCAAGCATAAGGAGGAATAGGCGTTCTGAAATTATTGGAAAAGATGAGATTTTAAAACTCAACAAAACATATAATCATAANACGATTTAACTTCAAGTTTAAAAATTTTTTAATGATAAAAATATAATTTACCTGCAGTTACACATCTGCTGCTTCTCCTTCGCTTCAATGTTCTAGTTGGTATATCACAATCATATCTTTGGTTATCTGTTTTATCACTGCAAGTCTTTTGCACAACGTAAGAACCGGCTGTTGAGCTCAAATCCAAGCATAAGGAGGAATAGGCGTTCTGAAATTATTGGAAAAGATGAGATTTTAAAACTCAACAAAACATATAATCATAAAGTAAATCAACAAAGTTAAAAGTAGCTTATCTACCGGGTGAGTCAATAAAAACAATCCCCGTTTGCAAGGCTCCATGGATATCATGACAGTAATATTGGCAAATATATCATTTAATGGTGGACATGTTCAAATCGATTTTAAAGCTTACCTGACTGAAATTGGCCACTCCGTTCTGAAATTATGAGGGATTTTCTAAACAAAGCCCCTTCAGGAAACCTTCAAAACAAGCCTAAAGTCACGACCAAATTTTCCTAATATTTCGGCCTTTACAGCGATGACTTCAACACGTTTTAGCACGTGTTATCCTCTTGGGAGGATGAAATCATCCGGAATAATGTTATTATGCTCCCAGGGTGACACTTTCATTCTCCCAAAGGGATAACACGTGCTAAAGCATGTAAAAGCCATTGTTGCAAGGCAGAAATATTTGGAAAATTTGGTCGTGATTTTAGGTCTATTTTGATGGTTTCTTAAAGGGGCTTTCTGGAGAAAATCACTGATAATTTCAGAACGGAGTGGCCGATTTCAGTAAGGTAAATATTAAAATTGATTTGAACATCTCCACCATTAAATAACATACTCGCCAATATTATTGTCTTGATATCCAGGGAGTATGACTCTTAAAGGCAAACGTGATCTTGCTTATCTCCTAAATTTCAACTTCTACCTTATTTCGGGAGGCTGGGTATATGCTGCCTTAGTGATAATGGCAATCTGGCCTTTGCTCTGCCGTCCCTGCCCTCTTTGCAGGCAGGCATCTCTGATAAGAGGCACAAAAGCTACAAAAATAGGCATTCAATAAAAGCCAATATCTCAAACTTACGATAATGCCTCCCTTGAGTGNTGATTTGAACATCTCCACCATTAAATAATATACTCGCCAATATTATTGTCTTGATATCCAGGGAGCAGTGGCCTTTCAAAAGGGAATTGTTTTGTATGACTCTTAAAGGCAAACGTGATCTTGCTTATCTCCTAAATTTCAACTTCTACCTTATTTCGGGAGGCTGGGTATATGCTGCCTTAGTGATAATGGCAATCTGGCCTTTGCTCTGCCGTCCCTGCCCTCTTTGCAGGCAGGCATCTCTGATAAGAGGCACAAAAGCTACAAAAATATGCATTCAATAAAAGCCAATATCTGAAACTTACGATAATGCCTCCCTTGAGTGCGTATGTCCATTGTTGCTTTGTATCTGTACTGTTGCAACCTTTCAGTATGACTTTACTTCCGGATGTTTTATCAGTTACCCCCATACATGAACCGAGTCTGATACCAGCTCCGGATTCAGAACCGGACTGTGTGGATTCAATTCCAAATGAACCTGAAAGATATGCAATGAATATCGGTCACAGCCTTTCAGTCTTTCCGCCTTTGAGCCCCAAAGCCTTTCAGTACGACTTTACTTCCAGCTTTTTTATAAGCTACTCCCTTACATGAACCGAGTCGAATACCAGCTCCGGATCCGACCCGACTGATTCGGTTCTGACCCAGCTGAGAAGAGAATCAAGCCTCCGGAATCAGTTTCGCAAGAATGTGTGGACATTAAAATAGCACTGACAGTCCCAACATAAATAAAAAATGACTAATAAACAACGAAAATTAATGTGATGATAGCCAGCAGGAAAGTTTTGCCCTGAAAATAACTCTTATAACTAAACTGAAAATGTACCTACACTACTCCTCTATAAATTACCTCCCTAAAAACACGCGGTCAAAAATGTGCCATGATATTAAAATCAATTTTCTGTTCACAAAAAATTAAAATAAGATCTGTAAATCATCTGAAAAGTAAATCCACTTCATGCCAAATCGGTCAAAATTTATTTTTCGCATCTTTGGTCCATGAAGAATTTCTCCCGTTCCCTAATCTAGTGTAATAATCTCACCTTCGTTGTGGATACAATCTCATTACGTGATACAGTTATGGTAGTATGTTTTCACGTTATACACGTTCTATAGTTTGTGCAGTGTTTTCTCACGGCAAAATAGATTTTTAAAAACTGTCAAAATTCAGATTATAACGGGCGAAAACGCAAATGTGACTGCAGCCAATCAAATGTGGCTCAGTCAAATGATCAATTCGAAATAATTCTTACCAAAAAGCAAAATAACACAAAGCTGCTGTCAAAGAAGGAAACACCAAGTCAAACGAGATTGCCGATCATTGCTGGAATCATAGACACACCTTTGGCTGGGACGAGAGAACCATTTTGAATTACTAAAGCAACACCACAAAACGTAAGATAAAGGACAGCATTCACACAGTTCAGGGAAGTTCCCATATCAACACTACTCCTACAGACTTCCAGAGATTTGGCATCCATCACTGCATCATAATCACCACAATCACCACAATCACCACAACCACCAAGCTAACCGCCAAAACAACAAGAAACACTCCAGAACAGTCCCGTGCAAAAAAACAACAAGTAGTACATAAAAAGATACTATCAACACCAGTTCCTAAGTCTCTAGGGAGGTACCCCTACTCAAGCTAAACAAACAAATTCAAGAAATGATAGAACTGTTCTTTTAAGAACAATCTAATAATTCTTACCTGTGAGATCAAAATCAGTGAAAGGATTTGGCGGATCATAAGCATTATACATGACAGATGTTCTCGGTTGCTTCAGTCCTTTCTTGTATTTGTACATCCCAGAATCCTTTGCACTCAAAATACTCGTTGCTGGATGCTCCAAGTCAAATGTGAATCCAAAATGGAATCGTTGTGCGAATAACGTCATGTCGATCTCAGCAGCTATCATGAAGCCACCACCGAATTTCTTCCCAAGGCCAAGTTCGAAACGAATGCTGGATAAAAATACAAATAAAAAATAAATTAGAAATGTATATGAGTACCACTATAGTTATTGAAACCATTAAGTGGAAGAAACTTTGTTAAAAAGATGGGTGACCAAAGTTATAATGTGTTAGTAGAATGTCTGCCAATGGCATTTGCAACAAATAGTTTTGGCCGGACAATTTCTCGGACGAATTTTACAGTTAAATAAAAAAAGTTAAATCGTAATGAAAGTAAAATAAAAAAGCTGCGACACTAATATGCTTCAAAGTACGCCAACTGTGAAAAAAACTGCTTGCTACTTATTAAATTCATCACTGCATGGTTTGAAGAAAGACCAGAAATTTCTATGACATTTTGTCTGAGTTTCACCTTAAAATAAAAGACAGCGAGCGTGATCACTTCCATGGGGATGACAAACAAATGAAGAATATGTATCCCTTTCATGNCAACAAATAGTTTTGGCCGGACAATTTCTCGGACGAATTTTACAGTTAAATAAAAAAAGTTAAATCGTAATGAAAGTAAAATAAAAAAGCTGCGACACTAATATGCTTCAAAGTACGCCAACTGTGAAAAAAACTGCTTGCTACTTATTAAATTCATCACTGCATGGTTTGAAGAAAGACCAGAAATTTCTATGACATTTTGTCTGAGTTTCACCTTAAAATAAAAGACAGCGAGCGTGATCACTTCCATGGGGATGACAAACAAATGAAGAATATGTATCCCTTTCATGCAAAAGTACACGCGAAGCTTATCACATAAATGATGCAACAGTCATAACTCTAAAGCTGAAAAATGGAAGGCATTTGATGATCATTTCTAGTTTTTCTCATGATGTTTTAACAATAGCTTCCAGCACAATGCCCCACAATACTATACTCTCGAGTTCGGAATAGACGGGGTGGGTGGAAAATTCCCCATAACCTAATAAACGAGGTGTCTGGAATAAGCGGCGTGGGTGGACAATTTCCCACAACTAAATAAACGAGGGGTCTGGAATAAGCGGGTGGATAATTTCCTGAATCTTAACAAAAAGGGGGTCTGTAATGAGAACACACGAGTGTACAAGACTGCATAGGACATTACCGACAAGTTAAGAATCACAGAAAATTTATTAAAATGAGAAACACAATTCGAACCACGTTTCAGAAAAAATGATTTTACATGTTTCAAATTTCAAAAGCCCGAAATCAATAAACATTTGTAGCATTGTTGCAGTATTCGTTTCGAACTTGGGCTCAAAAGCAACTGCAAAGGGGGTCTGGAAAAAGGATGTCCTGGGTAGATTTTTTTAATTAATAAGTGGGATGGGGGCGTTTATTCCGGACTCGAGAACGGTATGACAGACTTCCGTAAAATAAATCGTTCTTTGATTCACACTGTATTAATCAGAATTAAGGGTGTGTCTGATTGGTAATTCCAAACCTACCAAAGTCTGAAAACAGTAGACTTCGCAGAGACGGAAATATATTTCCCAATCAAACACAAAAATTTTGAAACGGTAGGTTTCGGATTCACCACCAGGGTTTGCTAATGAAAACGAGAATCTCTCCAAACTCTGCCAAACCTTCTGCCTTTTGGAGCAGAAGGTTCAGAAGNGAAATCAATAAACATTTGTAGCATTGTTGCAGTATTCGTTTCGAACTTGGGCTCAAAAGCAACTGCAAAGGGGGTCTGGAATAAGGATGTCCTGGGTGGATTTTTTAAAATTAATAAGCGGGAGGGAGGGGGTGTTTATTCCGGACTCGAGAACGGTATGACAGACTTCCGTAAAATAAATCGTTCTTTGATTCACACTGTATTAATCAGAATTAAGGGTGTGTCTGATTGGTAATTCCAAACCTACCAAATTCTGGAAACAGTAGACTTCGCAGAGATGGAAATATATTTCTCAATCAAACACAGAAATCTTGAAACGGTAGGTTTCGGATTCACCACCAGGGTTTGCTAATGAAAACGAGAATCTCTCCAAACTCTGCCAAACCTTCTGCCTTTTGGAGCAGAAGGTTCAGAAGGCCTTCCAAACTTACCAAACCTACCGTTTTGAGAATTTCGGAGTCAATCAAACACAAATTCCGAGTCTACCAAGTCTACCGTTTTCAGAATTGGTACCAATCAAACACACCCTAAGTAACTAGATGAGCACTCACCCGTGGATAAGGAACAATTGGAGAACAAATTGAATAGCAGCATTAACCCAACCAACAACTGCTTCTGCTGCTTTCAGTGCACCAACTGCAACATCAAGCACACTGCAAAGACCTTGGCCAATGAAATTAACCGCTTGGCATGTCCCAGAGCAAAGATGTTCGATACCTAAGGGAGGCAAACATTCATCAAAATATCATTTCATTAATTCATTTATTTTTATTTATTTCAACAGTAATTCATTCAGTATATTGACATAAACTGATTTTCAATGTTCCCTGCTTAAAAACATAACCTAACTACATGGATTATTATATAAATTACAAATCAATTTTAAGATCCTATATAAAAGAAAAGAAAAATTTTTAAAAAGAAAAGGACTCAAAAGTCATACGTATGTGCTGAACGTTGATTGAGAATATCAACCTCTTTGATCTTTCAAAAACTCTGTTGGTCTCATTTTGAAAGTAGCTAGCGAAAGAGCTGTTTTGATTTCATAGCTCAACTGGTTCCAAACAGTAACCCCTCGATACGAAAAGCTCCGTTGCTCATTTGAGGTCTTACACAGTGGAATCCCTAGGTCAGTACTGGTATTAAATAGTAACATCTCAAAGGATTAAGGATAAAACTTGTAACGGAAATTTTATGAGAAGGATATATAACTTATTCAAAGCAATTTTAAGCTTGTCAAAATTTGCTAGCATAGGTTGGTTTTGAGCAATACGATCATCTGAAAACACTTGATGTTGGCCAAGCATAGGCATCAAATCTTTAAAAAGCATTGCACGATTGGTTAATGCATCTTTAATTTGATTTAATGGCTTGAAAGGAACTTCAGGTACATTGCTATAAGTCTTCATTGGAAATCTTTGATATCTTGATTATTTTCATAATTACAGCGTCTTCTATGTTTCAAACAGTTTTCCCGTTGTGACGTCATCAAATTGCTAAATCGTGAACCAGAAAAGCTACAGATTTTTGCTTACTGCCATATTATACCTAGACATTCATAAACTATGGTTTTCTTGAAGATTTTACCGTTTTTCCTCTATCGATTCAGGATTTATGACGATTTTGATTATTTTCAAAGCTTTTCGTGAATTTTTTTTCCATAAAAAGAAAAACGCAATAATTCTGAAAATAATCAAGATATAGAAGATTGCCAATGAAAACTTATAGCAAAGTACCTGAAGTTCCTTTCAAGCCATTAAATCAAACAAAAGATGCATCAGCCAATCGTGCAATGTTTTTTAAAGAATTGATTCTATGCTTGTTGGCCATAATTTTGCGGTTAAAGTTATTCGTTATTATTTTGCATCCATAGTCAAATATAAAAAACTTTCTTAAGCTAATTCCCATGCCGCATTTGGGCGAATTTTGGAATGGTCAGTATAACTGCAACACAACTAAATTCAATATTTTCCAAAAATAATTGCTTCTTTAGTGCAGCCAAGTCGTCAAATGGACCCTAGAAATGCTAAAAAGAGTACACAGTTTTGTTCAAAAAGAAAGCTTCAAAAAAGGCCGAAAATCACGACCAAATTCTCCTAATATTTCTGCCTTACAGCAATGGCTTTCACATGCTTTTGATGAAAGTGTCATCCTTAGGAGCATAACAGCATTGTTCCAGGCAATTTCATCCTCCCAAGAGGATAACACGTGCTAAAACGTGTTGAAGTCATTGCTGTCAGACAGAAATATTAGGAAAGTTTGGTCGTGATTTTCGGCCTGTTTTGAAGGTTTCTTGAAGGGGCTTTGTCGAGAAAATCCCTCATAATTTCAGAACGGAGTGGCCGATTTCAGTCAGGCAAGTTTGAAATGGATTTGAACGTGTCCACCATTAAATAATATATTTGCCAATATTATCGTCTTGATATCCAGGGAGCAGTGGCCTATGGATTTTGCATCAATTTAGTGACTGATATGAAACAAATCCGCAGAAAACGAGATTTTACCTCTGCATCCTCCTCCTACGAGGCCTTCGCAGATAAGTTTGCTGATAAATCGACGATTTCTGATGTGTAAATCAAAGTTTTCATTTCGATGGCTGATGACAGAACGACGTCTTCTCCATCCGCTGAAGAATTTCTTGATTGCTTTTCCAACCTATTAATGATACGAAATTCTAAAAAGTGTTTACACAAAAATGCATATGCAAAAAGATAGCCAGCTGTGGAGCTTATAGGGGTTGGATAAAAGTTGTGTGCATCAAATTTCGCATTTTGAAAAGAGAATTTTTTCATATTCCAATAAAATGTTACAATACATATACAATCTACCGGGTGTCCCAAACGAAAGGTAACAGATTTGATCAGGGCTAGCGATGCCAGTTTAGCTGGAATCAATTCGCAATACGTTTTAAAATAATCCTGAAAAGTTAACTTGAAAATAGATAGCTTGCTGAGTGATATTTGTGCTTCCAAAGTTGAAATATTAATCTTGAAAGTTTGAATTTGCCTTCACCTCCAAACAAGAGCTTTGCCGCTTTGGCCTAAGCAAATTCTTGAAGCACAGCGAATAAATCAAAAAGCCTTGATAAAATTTGAACAAAAATTAGATCATATTATACGGAATTTGTCAGAGCTTACCTATTATGCACCTCTTAATTTTTCTTTAATTTTGATTCTTAGTTTCGCTGTGATTCAGGAATTTCTTAGGCCAAAACACCAAAGCTCTGGTTTGGAGATGGAGTCAATTTGAACTTTCAAGAAAAATGTTCCAACTTTGGAAGCACCAATATCACCCAGCAAGGTACCTATATTCAAGTTAACTTTTCAGGATTAGTTTAAAAGTTATTGCGACGTGATTGGAGCTAAATTGGCATCGCTAGCCCTAATCAAATCTGATACCTTCTTTTTTTAGACACCCAGTACACTACTTACAAAATTACTCTGCAATACTACTAGAATGATACCCCAGGGAGCAAAAGCCTGTCTCTACCCTGCGGCCATTACATAGAGACAAAAACTACTAAACTACACGACGAGAATAAAAATACGTGACTACTATGAACAAAAAGAACATTTACTAAAAGGGGACATGGTGGCTGTGTAGCTTATAACGGAGTTTAAACGCATGGCTTATAACAGAGAGAGATTTCTTTGTAATTAGCTAAATTCAAAAGGAGGGATCTCTATCAAGATACAGGCTGAGGTGAAAAATCAACTAAAATACTTGTTGGAAATCCATATTTATCTCAGCAATCCCAAAACATATGGAGATTGTATTTGTGTCGGAACGACATATAAAGCTTAACCTCCAAGATGAGACATTCATTTTTGAATTTTTGAAATAGTCCCAATAATACGCATCATCAAAAATCGGTTAATTCGAAAATTTCTCTGATGATTTCTTATCCAGCATATGTTCCAAATCTTTAATTGGTGTTACAAGGTTGGTGTAAAATTCAATGACCTATCTCTTTGAAGTGAATGGCTTGCAAGAAACTTTAGCTACCTTGCTATAATTTTCAAGAAATCTACAATATTTTTTACAAATTACAGCAATTTTATATTTAAACTCTTTTGAGGATGTGATGCCATTAAATTTCTAAATCGTAAACCAGAAGAGTGAAAGACTTGTGCTTGATATCATGTTGTAAACATTGATGAACTATGTTTTTCATGAAATTATTATATGTTTGCTCAGAAAGTTTAGAAATTACGATGGTTTTAAGTTTTCTTCAAACTTCTTCTTGAATTCTTAAGAAAGAGGAAAAACACTCTAATTCTGAAAATATTGAAGATTTCAAAAAGTCCATCGGTAAAATTATACAAAAGTAGCTAAAGTTTCTTTTAAGCTATCCAGTTCAAAGAAATTGGTCATAGAATTTTACACCAACTTTTTTAAAGATTTGGAACGTATGTTTTCTTATTTTATTTTTTTTCTATATTGCTACCTAGCATCCGAAGGTAGTTTTTAGGACACTGAGAAGCTAAGCTTATCGAAGCAGTGTCCTGGTCCTTCCTCTCGATGTGACCACACCTCGCTACTCCTTTTGCCTGGAATTACAGAGAGTTGGNCACTTAAGTCTACCGGGTGTCTCAAAATAGTACCCCCTTTTGACTGGAAAAAGGAACGAAACGATAAAATGTCGGGATCTTTTGACTGCAGAGCTAAATTTGGTAATCTTCAACTTAAATGCACGTACCTTGCATTTATAAATCGTCTACTAAACACCGGAGATACGAGCTCCCAAAGTCAAAATTTTGAGTGCACCTGGAACCAGAGGTTTTGAGAAAGGGCCTAACCATGATTTGATTTCATGGGCATTTTCCAAAGGAATTTTCAATTTTTTCCTTATTTAACAAATTAGCTGTGCGGTCAGAAAGTCCCGATGCCTTTTTCCTGTCGAAAGGGGGTACTTTTTTTAGACACCCAGTAGCTTTTAAGTTCTTGCAGCAATATGTCTGCACAACGATTATTATGGAACAGATTTGCCAACACAGACAGCGAAATAACTGAAAAGATTACTTATAAGCAATTGTTTTGAAAAGGAATCCTGTTTCGGCCTTCATTGCATTTCTTTAATTTACTATCTGGGTCTCGTTTTAAACATACTAATCTAGGAGGGGGGAGGTGGGGGGGATCTTTCCTCTTCAAACATAAACTTAATGCTCCTCTTCATGAAAGAAACGATCGAAATCCCGAACCTCAGTCAAGGTCCATTAAAAGAGGTCGACGTTGCCATTCTTTCATGAGAGAAGTTCAGCATCGTTATTCCACAAAAAAACAATGAATTCCACATGAATGCGATATGGAACACTTTCCATTTCGACTAACCAGGCCAAAATAGTTTGCTATGAACATGAACGAAGCCTTAAGGCCTGCAGCATTGTTGTAAAAATGTCGAATTTCATTCCTAGCTTGGCCATGATGCTGGCGAACACCCTATATTTGTTATACTATTTATCATTTATCATACAAGTTATCATATTGTATTTGTTTGTTCAAATATTAAACTTTAAACTAAACATTAGCTATTAACAAAAATAAGGCTTTTCTTATTCGCAAAGAACATAAAGTAGACAGTAAAGATCGTCGCCGTAATTTGTTGCTAAGATATTGATGACAAGTTTGGCCACATCAAACAACGTGGAGAAACATGAGAGCAACTTGGAAAGCAGAAACAATTATTGACCAACATTGCTACCCAGCTAGGAGACGCATTTAGAAAGGCAAATTTTTGGAAACATAAATTTATCCTACCAGCAGCGTTAATAACTCCTCCAATCCATTTGCCAGCCTTATCCAAAAATCCTTTGCAATTATTCTCAGCTTCTCTACATTTCAAAGAATAACAATTCGAACATTTCACTTGCATGACTTCCTTGCATCGACGTTTCGCAGCCTTAACTTCTTCAACTTTGCTTCGCAGTGTCGCTTGAGCTGCTTTCATTGCTTGGTCAACTGCCTTCCTAGCTTTGTCGATTGCCTGCGAAAAGAATGAAAGGTCTTGGTATTCCAAAACAAGGTGTTGCTTTTCCTCTTTAGCAATGATTAGACTTATTACCTGGAGTCCCTTGCTTGCCTGTGCTCTTTGATTTGATGATATGCTTCGGTCAACATAGACTGGTAATATTTCTCTGAAAAACTTGACCCTATTTACCCCTTGGACACGAGATATCGTGTTGACAAAAATATTGCGAGATTTGGTAAAGAACAATGGTTTTCGAACTTTCGATTCGATTGACGCAATTGACTAGATTAGGACGAGTTGTTGCGGAAGCTGGTTGAGATTTTTCTGTTAATTTTTAGTCTTAAAAAACATGGAAATTACCGTATTTAAAGACTTATTTTGCACTCTGCAGGTAAAATTAGCTTTGTTCTTCGTATTTATGATAGGTTTTGTTGATGAGGTTGAATTGTACTATATTGTAAGAACTGATTGCTGATTGGCTTTCTAAACAAGTATTGGCTTTCACTGTTTCATTATGAGTCCCTGTTGGCAAGGTTTACCACAGGGATACAAGAGACTTAGATAATCAGTCCAAGCAATGATTGCCTCTAGGCTGAAATTACACTGAAGGACATTTCCTTGGCGCTGCATTCTACTTACCTATCATTTCAATATAATCGTGAAATTCTTCAGATTAATAATGTAAATAATTGTGATTGCTTGATTGAGAATGATTTGATTTGATTTGATTGATTGATTGATTGATTGATTGATTGATTGATTGGTTGATTGATTGGTTGATTGATTGATTGATGATTGATAGCATGATCAATTTGCAATGAATGGAAAAATCAATAGGTTGATTGACTGATTAATCAATAGAGAGAGACTTACATCAGTGAGTCCTCTAAGATCGACGATGACTCTCACATAGAACGATGCTTGTGTAATATCAAAAATGTCATAGCTTGCAGAGATGTAGAGTTCTGCGTAGATGAGATTCCATGCCTTGCCATAAACATAAATTTCAAATCCTTGCATTGTGATGTTGACGAACGCATAAGCTTCAATTCCAAAGAATTTACCATATCCCTCGAAGAAGAACTGCAAAAAAGTCAAAGGTTATCATTAACTTTTTTTAGAAAAGTAAGTCTGACGGCAAGTTTGTACCAGTACGCCTCCAAATGAAAACCAAAAAATTTAACTTTGAAGGCACTAGAATGGGACAAATCATTGAGAAATACTTGATTCGAAAACTAAAAGTCAAGGGCCAAACATGGTAGGTCTAAGAACCTTCAAAATTTTGTTATGTTGAGTCAACAAATAAATTTGTGAGTCAAATGAATCAATTGGCTGCTGTGTTTACCTCTAATGGGCCAAAATAAATTTTGAACCTCAAAAGTTAATTTTTCATTTAACTTACGAGGAGAAAAAGAACATTTTAGATTAATGAACAATTAAAATTTTTGTCAATTTTACACAGCGATACTCAACCTTTTGATTCCTGGGGATTATTTGCGATGAGTTGCGACGAAATAGGATGAATTAGGATACCTGGTTTTCATATAATTTGGTTGGTTTTCATCTATCGGAAATAATCCAAATGATCTTAGACCCTGAATTTCGATGAAATTCGATGAAATACGATGAAATGCGACATATGAAAACCAGCATTTAAAATGTCTAACTGCTTTTTCCCAACAAGACAAAACAACAAATAATTTTGTTCACAAAATCGACCACTAGGGGTCCACTCACCTTAAAATATGGCACAGGTATCAATTTAGCCATCTTCTTTCTGTAATGGAACAACACTTTTGGTCCTAGATTTTTGTGTGTGCTGTTTCTTGCAATCACAAGTATTCCACCGAGATTGATTGGATCTATTTCTCCATCGAAATAAACCTCCTAAAATATAAAGTAAGATGCGAATAAGAAGAACTGTGTAGCCTAATGATGCTAAGTTTAAAAGGACACTTTAATGTAAACGTTTTCTAGTTCAAGAAAAAACATTCTAATTTGCAAAAAGAGTGGTCTCTGTTTCTCGTTCAAATTTCGTTTTCCAAAGTTAATTTCGAATTCCGTTCTTTGCTATACCTTAGAATATTTCAAATTCGCACGCACCTTAGACTGAAAATGATGATTAACTTAATTGCTAAACTTCGACAGAAAGACTTAAAACTTTTGTTGTCAAAGGTTTAAAATTTTCGGTACCGGTTTCTTTCCTTCTGGAGCCCTGTAGCACATTGAGATGTACCGTTCGCATTGGCGAGTCTTCGCAGCAAAGCAGCTCTAAGCATGAGTCATATTTCGGTAATGGCCAAGAAAATTTTTTACTTTCTTGGAGCGCAAATTTCAAGGTAAAAATTCCTGAAATTGCTCAAAATAAATTCGCTTGATTGCAAATCATAGTCTACATCAAGGAAATCAAAGACGATCTTTTTTGCTACAAAGAAACAATGCAGACAACTATTCATCTGTTTGGTTTTTATGGCTTTGAAGATCACTCTTATGAGTGTAAATCTTTAATGAGAAGACAAATTTCCTGTGGCCTAAAAACTGCTGGAAAAAATTCCTGGAATTAGTGCTCCCATGCTCCTACACTTTCTCAACCTCTGCATAACAGCAGGTTATCCTTCAAAATCTGTAGAAATCGGTAGTACTCCAGAAAACTCCCCATGATGGGTACCAAGACAGACTGAAAAGTGGATAGTTGTTAGCAAAAAAAGGACGGCAGAACCTTGTCCGACCACAAATCGCGCAGTTTATTAAATTGTCCCGGGAGAGCTGCATTTTAATTATAATAAATATGAACACCTACATCCTCACTGACTTTGACATCAACTCTTATGTTATATCCAAAGACATTCAATGTTCCTTTAACTCTGGTTCCCTTGTAAACGTACGGTCCTCCTGCCATGGTCAAATCGATATCTTTTGACGGCGAGTACGAGACCTGTGAAACGAATAAGAGTCCGGATCATAAATGGGAATATTTGGTTGTAATAGCCAGGGGAGGTACTGCTAGCTTAGCACACACTGGCGATTTTTGTCGCCAGCGACTGAGATTTATGTCGCTGGCGACGAAAATCGCTGGTGACGAAAAACCGCTGGTTTACGGGGGGAAAGAACAGGAGATTTTTGTCGCTATCGCTGACGATGGAAAGTTAAACATTTTATAAGGGGTTTGACCGCGAAAATCGCTCAGGGTGAAACTTTACACCCGGAGTCACTTTTTACGGTCAAATCCCTTATAGATTTTCAAACTTTACATCTCCATAAAATCAACATTAAGACCACTGGCAATATATAAACTTGTAGTTAGGCTAAACTTTGGGTGCTAAATCCGAATCCGGGTTCTAAAATTTCGTATGAAAGAATTTTGAGTAATTTCCAAAACGAGGCTGTGAAATTGAAATTGGTGTATTGTCCCACCTGTCATGAAAGAGCGATTTGTGATGAAATAGACAGGCCAGCACAGAAAAATTGCAAGTGTGCGGGCGAGAAAGATCAGTCGCCAGCGATGCAGTCGCTGGCGACAAAAATCGCTAATGTGCGCTAGGCTTTAAGTTTTTTTATATAATGAAGACTCAATACCATTAAGAGACACATGGTCTAACGACGAACTTTCGATATTCTTTTAAATTGCTCTCGCAAAAAGTTAGTTTTTGTATATTATTAGCCGTTGCAAAAGAAACAATCTTCATCAAATTACTCACCATTGCTCCTTTTGGGAAGCCACTCGCAGCCACTTTAGCAGGAACACTTTCAGTTTTACCACCAAACATACGAATGAGCTTGCCAATTGTAAGAGCAGATATCTCACCAAAGAAATAAGTTGGTTTGCCATAGCCAAAGTAGATTCGAATCATCAAGCAATGACCCTGTAAAAATAATATAAAAGATTTCAAATTTCGGTGTAAGATAATGTCGGTGAAAAGAGTTACCGAAACGTTTTGTCATGGAACATTTTAAGACCAAAAACGCCCCAATAGTACAAATTGAAAAGATACAATTTTCTTTCAGTTCAATGCCTTTGTGAGCTTCAAAAAACATCTTTATAACCGTAGCAAACTACGATAGGACTATTTGAAATTGCAGGTATCAATAAGGCTATCTGTTCAGCGGGAGGAAGAGGACTCACTTGGGAACTTGCTATGCAGTAAAAACCCGCATATAAGAACCTTCCTCAAAATGAGAATCTACAGCCTGAAATTTTCAATTATCAACTAAAGTTTATATCAACAAAATTTCAGAATCTCCCAACAAAATTAAAATCATACGAAATTATTGGCTGTGCTTCTTCTCTCAAGAAAAGGCGATACCTTTTTCATCATTTTAAACCAAGGATCGTTGAAAGTTTACTCAAATTGAACGGTGTGGTAGGTCCTGGTGAAATCAGTATACTGTCATTTTCAGAGCTGATTGAAATGTTTCATTGTCTTCCCAAAACATGCACTGACAAAAAATTTCACAGTTTCCGCGATTCTAAGGGTTTGTTTCATTGGTACCAATTCTGAAAACGGTAGACTTAGTAGACTCAGATTTTGTGTTTGATTGACTCCAAAATTCTCAAAACGGTAGGTTTGGTAGGTTTTGAAGGCCTTCTGACCCATCTGCTCCAAAAGGCAGAAGGTTTAGAGATTCCTGTTTCCATTAGCGAATCGCAATTGTGAATCCAAAATCTGCTGTTTTAAAGATTGTTGTGTTTGATTGGGAAATATATTTCCGTCTCTGCAAAGTCTAATGTTTTCAGAATTTGGTAGGTTTGAAATTACCAATCAAACACACCCTAAAATGGCTGCTATCCAAACTTAGTTAAAACTTCTTTTGGAGAGACGATGTCTGAACGGTTTTTAGTAAAACTAAGGGAATAAAAAAGGACTTGGGGGTAAGACTTACATCATTTTCAAAGTCTGCATCATATAAACAATTCTTGCCAAATTCTAACTGCCCTCCAAACTGAAATCCACTGACACCTATTGGACTTCCCACTGTTATCGTTAGACTGGAAGAAAAAGGAAATTGCAAAGAACATGGAACCAACAATTAATATGATGATGGAAATATAAAGAATACCAATTTCTTGAAATCCGATAAAGATTTACAAAACCTTTCATTGCTCACATATTTTAACTGATATCATGAAACGAAGGCTACCCGTAACGAATGGTTGCTTGCTCGTCTATCGGTTCAATTCAATAGTGACAGTTAGGATGTTTGCAACAAATCTACGAAATAAATCGCGCCAGCCTCAAAGTAGAAGCTTCTCGACTAACGAAAGAACTCAAAGCACTGAATGGCTTTGTGGTGCGATGCGGCACGGCATGATTAACAATGCGTCGCCGCGCTTCATTGGTATCCCAGGGGCCACTTAAATATTTTTTGTACCGGGTATGTGCCGCTAACCGCTAAACTTGTTTTCAGCTATCTTGCTCTAGAACAGGGTATCCAGTTTTCTCAAATAGTACCCCCAAAAGGTACAAAATGTTCAAATAATTGCTCCCTTACAGAAATTTAATAAGAATGTGAAATTTTCTTTTGTTTTCTTCCCGATTTGCTCCCAGACATGGTAATCAATTTAGAAAAGTTGCTCCCGCACAGGGTAAGAATATCTTTACCCCAGCGGCACACTCCCGTACATTTATAGGTATAATGCCCCCTCCCCTCCCGGGATAGGTATCCAGGAGGCGTCAAGAACGACCATAATAATAATAATAATAACAATAATAATAATAATAATAATAATCACTTTATTTACAGTTGGATGTAGTTTGCGCTATAAAACACAAACTAATAAGTACCAACCAAGCGACGTATGACATACTAACCCAATATTAATATTTCCAATGGCAAACCAATTCGAACCAAACGCATTTCTCCACATCCCACGCATGAACAATTGTCCTTCGATGTCACTTTTCCCAAGTGTATGTTTGATTTGTCCTCCGAGACGAAGCTCCGCCTTCACTGGTAGACCATCCACGATGATTTCTCCAGAGTTTATTGGGATTTTGATCTCAAATGCGAAACCAATTTTAGTCTCTTTTTTCGTCGTGTTTTTCTGTGAAAGGAAAATGAACACGTTACTCAAGGGTTGTCTTTGACGCCTTTCTCAGAGAACTGATCGGCGTGAATAAAATTTTGATTTCGAAATCTGTAAATAGGGCCTAAAAACCTTCCATTAAATCTTCAAGAATTTCCTCACACAGAGCAATACAAAAGATGCATTGCGTTCTTTATTTTAAAGGTCTTGCATCTAATCGCACTGCATCTTGGTAAAAAAACTCCCTGTTGCCATCTTTAGTGTTAACTAAGCTTAAGCGAAGCGAAATATTGGATTATAAACTTTACTACTTTATCAGCGATTGATTTGCTATTAAGGAAAACGAAGTGCTCTTGTGTACTGTTCTTGTGTACTGACTTAACGATCTGATCTAGGATTTTCCCTTTCCACGTATTTTGAAGTCAAGGAAGTCAAGGATATATCGCAAACACAAATTTACCCATATTTCCAGTGCTCAGAAGAAAAATATACTAAAATTTTCAAAGAATACAGCAAGCGGCCTTTGACAATCAATCAGGTCTCGATTCATATGAATCCATCGAAACATTTATGCACAAGGAATTTCCAAAGGTGCATAATTTTTTTGGCACACCTAGCAATGGTTTGCTTTGCTGGAGAGAGATACTTTTAAAAATTCTACACAAGGGGGAGTCAGAAAAAACGTAGGGCGTTTAGCAAGCCATATTCTGGTGAAAAACAAGTCAAATCGGGAATGTCGAAGTTATATAATTGCAGAAGAAAGATTGAATTAGTTATAGAAATTTAGTTTGTTAAAATCGGTCATTTCTTTCCTTATTTATTTGCGATTTTTTAATATAGCCATTAAGGTGAAAAGTGTTGCTAAAAAAAGAATTTTCAGATTGCTAAAAATGACTATTAAATGGCTAGTCCCCAAGGGATACAACATAAGTAACATTCCTTTTTCCTTTTGTGCTCTAACACAATGCATGCGTTGTTTCAATTTTTGGTAGAGAAAAAGTATGTTTGTCATGGTTTAGAAGGTCACGTGTACATGAATATGAGTCTAATTGAAGGCCTAATTTAGCAACTTTTCGAAATACCACTTTACTAAAATCGCTCGTAATTCTAGAACGGGAAGACCGATTTCGACCAAACAAATTTTCTTACTTAAGTTAGCTTTTCTTCTATGCAATGAACTTTAAAGAGACGAATTTGCAAATTAAACTACATCAATAAAAATTGGCAAACACCCCACGTTTTTTCTGACTGACCCGGTATAAAATTTAAATAGTCTATATTTGCAAGTCACGAACCTCGAAAAAGATCTCCGCCTTCCAGAAATAATAATTTTCAGCCAATTTAATTTTGTAAAATCCAGCAGACACTTTGACGTATCCCCCACTCTTTAGATGTGCTGCAATCCTGAATGTTACTTTCGGGCCTAAAATCTTCTTGCATACTTTACAGAATGAGCTTCCACCACAATCAGAAGGCAGACTGACCTGCAGAAAAATTTGAACGATTCTAGCTAAATTATTGGATGACTAAGTTAATGGTGTACTGGGACTAAAAGCTACAAGTTTCTCAAAAATTGCTCTTTCAAATATGCTAAATTAAAATTAAAAAGTTTAATTATGCTACTGATCTTCAAAAATGCATTTTTGCATTTATGCGTGGCCACNAATTTGATTAATAACTTTTTAATTTACTTTTGTTTAGATTGTAATTAACGCTTTTATCGGAGGGCCCCTTGAAAACCAGCTTCTGCTGAAGGGCAACCCTCCTTAAAAGAATTAAATATAAATATAAAATATAACTAGCTAAACGCTAATCGAGTCCGCGACCTCTTGTCGTGACGCAAGAGGTGCTGGTGGGATTTGAACCCCGTCCGTCTGACTATTCTGGCTGCAAAGTCAGTGGATTACAACACGGCGCCACAAAACTTTTTGATTCCATCCAAATGCGTTATGACATCTTCAAAGGATAAATATTTACATGTCATCAAAAGTATAAAGTAAAAAGCAGATATCTAAAACTAGACGTAAAGATAATTACGACGCCTTTTCCCGTCGCATTTCTAATGCATTTCAAACGCGTTTTTACTCTAGTGTGAATCAAATGTTAACAAACTATGTACCGATATTTTGGCCTAAAGGATCTAATACTCTCTGTTTTTAGCTTTCACCTTAGTCTAAGGGCACCGAAGTTCAAGTCAAATTCAAATTGCGTGATAAATAGCCATCTTCTACCCATATTTATAGTCCATTTCTACTCCACATGAGTAGATTTTGCTCCGCTACGGTTGAGCCTAGTTATTTAAAATTGTCGGCGCATTAGACTATCGGCGCATTTAATTTGAGCCTTGGTACACTGAATCTTTTTACCTTGATGATGGTTCCCTTCTCTTCGCTCTGCATTGCAAAATAACCACTCATAAAGTTATTCTTCTTAAAACTCAGGTGATTGTAGACTTCTGTTGGTACTTTAGATTTGTGAAGGCCTGTGCCAGAAAACTTCTCAGTTGCTCCACATTCTCGCGCCATGTAGCTACCAGCTGTGACAGGGACTTTGGGCATGGGAGTTGGAACAAGATCTGTTGGAACAAATGGATCATTAGTGACTGCAACTGAACCAAGAAAACAAATCATACTGCACCGAACAATCCAAAAATATGAAACTTTTTGAGAAATCACCAAAATTTGATAAGTTACCGATCTTGAAAATTTCCGTGTTCAGGCGAACCTCCAATTCAGTATTTTTGGTTGCAGAGCAAAGCACACGGCTGCTGACCCCATGCAACCAACGCGATGTACTGATCTCCACTGATCCTGCTCTTAGCAAATTCTTGCTTAGCATTGGATAAATGTTCACCTGAATTCAGTAGTCGCTGTGAAAGTAGAAACAACTTCCACTCCCACAGTGACCGAAGCGAGTTCGGCAATCACGTGTGGCTAAGAACCAGAGCATGTCTACTACACAAGCGTGCTGGTCACCGACCAAAATCGCTAAAGTTGGGGTCGGCCTTTATATCAATCTCATAGCTGTAAATCCGTATACACGTTTTCGAGTCGCTAAAACAACGAAAACAACATTAAACACACTAGTCACACCAGTCTTATCTATATCTTTCAAGTTGCTGTGACATTTTTTAAACGAATATATTCATGAGAAAATGGAGCTTCTACCATCGAGATTTTTCTTATTTTATCTTTAAGGAAGGTTGCCCTCTAATAAAGTAAGGTCCAAAACAGCACAAAGCTCAATCTCGTCCCCAGAATGAGTTTGTTGCTCTACCTCTTCTCTGGGATACAAGTCACTTTTCGGCAATTTGATTGGCTGTTCGAAAACAATAGCAAATACAAATTATTTCTCGAAAACTTCCTAATTATTCAAATAAAAGCAACATAATTTAGTCACTAAGCAACAATCATTACAGTGTGTGTTACTGTATTGTTTGGAATCGAGGTCGCATAATTAGCGTTACCAAGCCAACCACAAATCCATAATGGCTGCTAATCCGCCCTTATTTTGTGCGAATTTGTGCAATGTGCACCAACCAGAGTGTTCATTCGGCTTCGTGAACAGCATATGATGACGTAAGAACACCCTGGGAGCGAGGTTGCATAAAGCTGCCTTCAAAGGTCCTCTTATAAACACATGAATGATTTATAAAATAATAATAATAATAATAATAATAATAATAAACTATACAGTTTTCTGCTGCTCATGCTCTATCTTTGGTAACTTTAAAGGACAATTCTGGGGTTGGTATGATTGATGATAAAATGAAATATTATACTGTTATGAATGGTGTATCGTACTTTTCTCCAACTTTTTTTGTCTTTTCTCTGCGAAAATACGTTTTACAATCTGCGATAAATGTGTAGTGACGTCATTAAGCACGAGGTCAGAGCGTTCTGACGTCACGTTCAACGCGAGACTGGGGCTGCCCTATTGTGTTTTCTCGCCTCTGAATCATGACATTTGGCCTAAATTACTAAGACGTTTATTGAATTGAAAGCCGAAACACATGTCTAAATGTGGAAAAAAGTTTGTCATTTGATTCAGGACATGGTAAGTTTGTTTTCTAACATTAATTTGACAATCCCCCCCCCCCCCGGAATTGTCCTTTAAGTCTGTTTCTCCAAAATTAAATAAATGATTAAAAACATCTTACGTGTACATCCAGTGTATGGGCAGATTCTTAAGTCTTTAGCTGATCCTGGGCAGACATCTCCTCCATTCGCTGGGGAAGGGTTTGTGCATGTTCGCGTTCTTGTCCTCTCGCCTTTCAAACAGTACTGGGAAGAACACGCAGAAAATTCGGACCATAATGCCCAACTGCCGTTTACAGCACCTATTATGAAACAGGTAAAAGTTATGTTACACGTATATCCTTTATCGGCCCAGGCTAAATAAGGTTTGCCTTTCCTGGGTCATAGAATACTTTTCTATAATGGATCTATGAATAAATTTGAATTGAATTGAATTTAAAGACCCTGTGCTCCCCATGATGCTTTGCAGTCTCACAGTGATTTTCATACTATATGAAAATGATTTTGGACTAGCAATCGCTAGGTTGTATTATCTTTTCAATCTTCAAATGAACGTTGTTAGGCCATCGATCTTGATTTGAAAAAATGGACATTTCTGAAAAAAGTTGAAGGACCAGGAAAGCTTCGTTTCCCGTCGCTATTTGCGTTTCTACTATTGCGCGTTCAAAATATGTTTTACAGCCAATATGATGTTTTGATGGTTTGTGTACGTGCTGAGGATCATGGGGCGCACAGGTTCTTTAATGAGAAGACAGGAATTTCTTAAAATTCCCATTATTATAAGATGTTTGGGTACTGAAAGCTTCTAAAGGGTTTCTTAGAGGTCCCGTCAAACTTCAACCTATTTGCATCAACGCTGGATCTTCTGTGCCTTCGTGAACATTTAACAACGAATGTTGTGAAAAGAATCAAGATATCGAAAATTTCGAATGAACAATAAAAACAAAGTATCTGAAGTTCCTTTCAAGCCATTAAATCAAAGGGGAGATACAATAGCCATTTGTGCAATCTTTTTTCTAAGATTTGACGCCTATGCCGATAAAACATACGCATTTTACTACTGACGAAGGGCACAGCCCGATACGTTTAGTGCATATATTCTATGGCGTTTTAAGTATTTACAGATAGAATTTAGCGATTATTATTGCCGATAAAACATACCTGGGCAAATAGCAAGCCTACAAGGCTTTGTTATCGAAAGTTGTCCAACACAGCTCTTTAAAACATACCTGGGCAAATAGCAAGCCTACAAGGCTTCGTTATCGAAAGTTGTCCAACACAGCTCTTTAAAACATACCTGGGCAAATAGCAAGCCTACAAGGCTTCGTTATCGAAAGTTGTCCAACACAGCTCTTTGAATTAGTACCCTTTGGCTCTGGATTATTACAAAGTCGACCTCTTGTTTGGACACCAGTTCCACAAGTTTTTGAGCACTCGGTCCAAGATGACCATTGACTAAAACCACCATTGACTGTGAAAATAAAAGATTTAATGTTAATATCATACTTTGTAACAGTATCATTCATTTTTTGACTGACACGCCGGTGCAAAGCAATTATCTATTGCAGACAAAGGGATTTCTACGGCCGATAAATCACGCTGCTAATGTAAATAAAACGAGGCGCATACAGGCTAATTTCCAGCCAGTGAGATTTTCCGAGTGGACGGGAATGCTATTGTTTACGATTGATTGATTTCACATTTTTAAGGAGAGTAACCGTTCAGCAAATGCTGATTTTCAAGGGGCCGAGATAAACGTTGTCTCTTGAACTTGAATAGAAACATACAGCAGATTGACATTTGACTGCGTAAAATTCGGCCCCTCGGAAAATTCCACTGAAAGGAAAATAGTCTCACGATACCCGAAAATAAGGGTAACTAACTCATTACAGCTGCATGAGAGAAAGGGTTAATAAGGTAAGACGTCTTGCCACAACAGCTAGCTAAAAACCTGTGCACAGCTCACACACAGCTAACCACCTGTACATTGGGTTGTTATGCATCTCAATGCTCCCTGTGGTATCCTGTTGTAATCTTCGTTGGTTGTTCTAAATTTTATGAGAACATACTGGGTGTCCCAAAAAAGTACTCCTCTTTAGAAAATCATCAACATTTGATTACATGGCCGATCTGTAAATTTATTTTTTGGCAAGTAGATCAAAGACCAAATTATTTTCCCATGTATAGCTGATCTTGTGATTGATTTTAAATTTGGCAAACTTGGCTCTTTTTAGGGCTGACTGGTTTCGAAGCATACTGCTAAAGCACTGATAATTACCTACCATATATATAACAAATAGAAGAATAAATCTAAACATCTTAAGCAGGAATATAATTCTCTTGTTCAGAAGCTGAGCACTATGAGTTTAAGTACACACAAAAATTTACATTGTTGCAGATTTGCAATATCGGTGCATGATAAAACACAACCAAAGGAAAATAGCAATATTGTTCTTACTAGGGCACTCATTATAACAGGAAATGATCTCCTCCGTAGCAGGTCCTTTGCAAGGCGATCCCCCATTCATTGGCGTTGGAGTGTCGCATCGACGTGATCTCCTCACGTTTGCTCCACCGGTTGTGCTGCAGTTGCTAGGACATCTAGACCAGGAGCCCCATGGGCCGTATTCACCATCAACTCTGAAGTCTGAAAAAGAAAGAATTTGGTCAGGTAACGACATTCTCATATTGGTCACTTACGGGTTGAGGGTGTTCTCCCATAATAAAGCTAAGGGATGTGCCACCCCCAAGGTTATACTTTTTCGAGGTTCCAGTCTAACCTTGCAAAGGCCTTTGCAACGATAATTTCAGACCTAGCCCCACAAACTCCGTCGGCTGTAAGTTGCTCGTCGCTTCTTCAAAGTCAACCTTCCTTTTCAACTTTGGTAAAGTTTATGAATGATTTGAACAGCTTCCAATCTTTTTGAATGTATTTATTGCGATAATTAAACGAGGCAGTCTCAAAATCCCAGTGAGACGCTATGTCTTGTAATGGCTTCATTTACCCCAAGTCTGATTTTCGAGTGCGAATTGATAAAGTCATGTGACATGTCGTCTGTATGAATAGCCAAATACAGCGAGACAGGTCGCCTATCATTTTTGACAAGTTAGAGGTAGAACAGACAACTCTACTATATTTCTAACTTTATTGGGTCTCTTAATATTTTCGAAAAGCAACATATCTCAAATTTCCTTGCTGTTGTCTGTCAAAAATGTGAAACACTTTTTGGCGCACCCAGCATTTTGTCAAAATTTCACTATCCAAAATTGTATGTGTTCAATGTAATTCAAAACTACAGGGTTACAAACGACTTAAAATAAATATCACTTACCTGGACATTTAGCCAGACATTCGAGTTTTGTCTCCGTGGCACTACCCGAGCAGCTTTTTCCAGCATGAGCCGGAGCTGGGTTATTGCATTCCCTTGTGCGGTTGACAGTTGATCCTCCGCAGGGCTTAGCGCATGTGCTCCACTGCGACCATTCTCCCCATCCTCCATCAACTGAAACGTATAAGTATTTCAAAACGTCATCAGGGCAATTTAATTGCGGCGTAGCCGAAATAATATTCAAGTTGAATAAAAAACTTGCGATATCTGTCGACGCGTAACGAAATAAGCCAATCTCGATTCCATGTTTCAAAAGGAGTCTACCGCCAACGCTGCAAGGCTACTGCGGGGGTGAAATGAAAATTTATGTAAATAACCGATTGTGATCACACAATCATGAAAAGTCAAAGGCAGTGGTAACAAAACGTTCTTAATCTGTATCTTGTTTTGTGGAATATGTATTTTTCTGATTTCGTTTGTGGTAACAAAACAACTTTCATGGGCGATTGAAATTCTCAATTCAAAATGAACAATGAAGAAAGTAGTAGCTAAATGATGTTTGAGACGGGCATTGATTTATTGATAGCGGTTGCAAGACAGGCATCGAACATCGATCTTGCAAAATGCCAACAGACCTAGAAAGGTCTGTTATTAACAGTTGCTCCATACTTTGCTTCAGTTTGTTTCCAATGCGCAAAACGCCGCACTCACTAACTGTAAATTCTGGTTCAAAATTATGATGTTATCACTTTTTCCCATACCTTTATCAGCTAGAATAGCAGTATGTCGTCACTTATCTACAGTATTATCTAATAAGCCCCCATCCTCGAATAAGCCCCAACCCTGAAAAGACCCCCATCCGAAAATTCAGTTTTACAAATAAGCCCCCGGAGGCCTATTCGAGGATTTAAAGTTAGTTTATACCTCATTCACACTGAATCAGTTAAACCAGCTTTGTCTAGCCCAGGTTAAATTTTAACCAATCAAATGCATTCGATTTGTTGGATCGACCAATTAGAATGCAGCATTCAATAACCTGGTTTATTTTAAGCTGGTTTAATTGGCCAGTGTGAATGGGGTATTAGAGTATTGTTTAAATCAACCACTGGCAAAATTCTTAGTTAAAATGCAAAGCATACCTGAACCAGGCTGATTAATGGCATTGTCTCCAACGCAATATGTCCCATCAGAACTAGGAACAGGGTTTGTACATGGCCTCGTTTTCACTCTTTGGTTTCCTGAGCATAAACCTCGAGCCCAACCACTCCATTCTGACCATGCTCCCCAACTTCCATCAACTGTAAAATAAAATGAATTTGAATCATTGAATCACAGGGAAGAACTATCATCATCATCATCATTACTTTATTTTTTACAGTAGGCGAGAATTAATTATAGCTCAAATTTACAGCTAATTTAAGCCTACTAAAGTATGTCTGATAATAACGATAATAATAATAATTGCGGCGGAGCAGCAATAATATTCGAGTTGAATCAGATCTTGTGATAGACGGATGAGGGGGTCAAAGGTCAAACGGGTCAAATGTCAAAGGCAGGGGTAACAAAGCCTCTTGTTTTGTGGAACGTTTATTTGTCTGATTTCAGTTGTGGTGACGAAACAACTTTCATGGGTGATTGAAATTTTAATTCCAAATGAACAATGATAAAAGTAGTAGCTGAAGGATTTTTGAGAGGGGAATTCATCTTTGTACGTCAATAGAACTGACTGCACTGCAAGACGAGCGGGGGGTTCAAGACGACAGGCATCCACCTTGTCATGCCAACAGAACTAGAAAGGCCTGTTGTTCCAATAATTTGCTTCTGTTTGTTTCCAATGTTCAAAACGCCGCACTCACTAACTGTTGTTATTTCTAGTATAATTTATTTAAAGTTGGCAACTGTAATAGCAGAGGAGCTAATTAAAGCCAACTATACACAAAGAAAACCTATTTACAATATTTCTAAATCTAATACATACTAATTTAAATAAACCAAGGTTTGCAATAAATATCTTACAAAGCTTGTAGTTGCATTTGTCTGTAGTTTAGTTTTTTTATGCGACCCTTAGAGATTCAAAAGTGCGAGACTCTTTAATTCCACTTGGTAATGTTTGACAAAGTCGACTTTCAAAATATCGTATGGTTTCTATATCATGAGCAGTTGTATTTGCCCTTGGTACCAAAAGACCATCGTTGTTTCTAACATTGTATATGTTCGTTCTTTGGACAAAAATGTCTTCGATGAAAGATGGTTTTTTATAGTTTTCTTGGTTTCATATATCTCTATCATAAGCAACTGCAAGTGGTAGCGCGCTTGACAACCAATCTGAAGGTTGGTGGTTCGAGTCCCCACCCTCACTCTCCTTCGCAGAGGCTGTATTACCGGAGAGGACGGATGAAATGATCCAGCCTCTGCGACGGAGAGTGCCCCACCCTGTCGAGCATGCAACATAGAGTGAGGAGAGACGCCAACTCTTTATAATTCCAGGCTAATGGAATCACGAGGTGTGGTCACATGGAGAGGAGGGACAAGGACACTGCTTCGATAAGCACAGCTTCCCAGTGTCCTAAAACTACCTTCGGATGCTTAAAGGAAATCTAAGCATAGAAAACTGGCTCAAGCCATTTGCGGTCAAACTCTAGCCTATCAGATATCAGTATTTCCTGTGGACATAGATCAGTTGCCCAAATATGGTTCGGCACGCGTCACGGCCTATTGTCTTTGCACGACTATTTCTATCAAAGGCTTAATATGCTTAGATTCCCTTTAATGTAAATTTGCGTTATTGCAAATCTCACCTGACATCTAATGTGAGACAGACTTTCGCACGACTTAATGCAAACAGCAAATAAACTTACAAGGCAATGTGTGTTTGAAGTACTTTTAACTAATACCCCATTCACACTGGCAAGTTAAACCAGCTTAAAATAAACCAGGTTATTGAATGCTGCGTTCTAATTGGTCGATCCAACAAATCCAATGCATTTGATTGGTTGAAATTTAACCTGGGCTAGATAAAGCTGGTTTAACTGCTTCAGTGTGAATGAGGTATAAAAGGAGTGCAACAAAGCATCTTTTGCCAGCTGTCAGCTGAGCAGGAGACTCTCTTTCTGTGTTGATATTGAAGATGATCTATACGGAGTTTTAAATTGCAGCTAATGATGCTTTGCCTTTTTATGAAATCTAGTACCACTGATATAAAATCTAAAATCAGCTCGCTACTGATAATATCGTATTTGTATGAGTCAGTCACGGCAATGTTATCGAATGCTAAGCTAGTATATTGAGGTTGAATTATAAGCAAAGCAAGCTAAAGCTTAAAGCAATGTCAAGTCTAACTATTAAGAATATGCAAGTGAACAACCCTTTGCCGTTACTTTCAACAGGCCTGTTTGTTCAAATAAAAGAACAGCTATAACGAGTGCACCACGATACATCATATTGATTAAAGATGTTCTTTAGGGCAATTGAACGGCCGCTAAATCTTAAAGCCATGTCACGCTTAACAAATATGCGGGTAAAAACCTCCTTACGTTTGCTAGGGCAGCGTAACTACAAGTGCTAAACGGCATATTTTGCAGACCCTTGCCAGCTGAGCAAGACTCTCTTCCATTTAGATTATACTCCCATTCAATAGCAGCTAAAGCTTTGCGTTTCTATCAAATCTTATGTCTAGTAATATAGGTTACTCCACTAAATTGCTCGACTGTCAGCTAAGCAGGGTTCCCTTCTATGTCGAAGGTGGGCTCTACGGCACTTTAAACTGCGGCTAAAGCTTTGCACTGTTGAAAAATCTATGTCCAGTAATATAAATTTAAAATCTTGCTATTGATAGAGACATATTTAGTATGAGTGCATCTGCTATCATCGACTAGGCAAGGCCCTCTTCTTCTATGTTGATGATGTCCATATGGGGCAATTAAACGGCAGCTTTAAAGCTTAAAGCCTAGTCAACGTTACTTTCCGCAAAATAGACGTCAAAACAGCCTTAGCTTTGCCTTAGACATGACTTGTTACTAAGAGAATCATAACTATAACGAGTGTAACTCTGCATATTTTGCCCACAATTAGCTAAGCAGGGCTCTCCTGTATGTTGAAGATGTCGGTGTGGGGCCCTTCAATGGCAATTTAAGCCTCACTAAGGCTACTTTCGGCAAATTACTTGTAAAACCCTTTGCTTTCAAGGTGAATTGTTACGAAGAGGTTCGTAGCTATAACGAATGCAGTGCGCCATATCTTGCCGAACTTTATCAGCTACCCAACGCCCTCTTCTATGTTGAAGATTTTCTTATGGGGCCATTAAAAGGGAGGGGAAGCATAAAGCGTCGCCAAAGCTATATCCAGCAAACTAAAGTAAAAAACCGCCTTACCTTTGCTTTCAACATGACTTGTTACAAAGAGAATCGTAACAACAAAGAGTGCACCGCGGCACATCCTGCCCAATGTTATCAGCAAAGCCGTATACTATGTTGATGATCAGCTCTGAGGGGTCATTCAACGGCAGATCAAGCTTGACTATAAATACGCTTACCGTAAATTCGCTTAGTAAAAGTATGCTTGCGAATAAATACCCCTATTTAGTCATCTGTAAGGTAAAGCATCACAGGCATAGGTTTATGTACACAGGCGTTCGTAGTGGTTGCCTACGAAAGGCGCGCAATTAATGTCTGTTTGAACAGGCACCCAAAGATAATACTCTATTGATTGAGTATTAAACTAGGTGATTTTACTAATAGCAGCTTATAGAGATAATTTCATAATTGTATTAAATAGATACAGTTTATTCGCTCGACTCATAAGCCGTTCTTAGTTTAAAGTCTGATAAACCACTATGTGCAAAAACGGTGCTACTCAATAGACTGACAATGTGATTCCTAGTACGCGTATTTCCTTTATAAGAAACCGATTATAAGAAACTCAAATCTCAGATCGCTAAAAATTTAAGAAACTCCAGTACTTGGAAAATATAAGTTAAGAAACTGTTTATTCTGATAAAGGAAATTCTTAGAATATTTCTACTTTATCTTCATTTGTAGTAGACTTTAAAATTGTTTGTTCAAATGAAATTGAAACTTGAAACTTGAAACTCATTTCATTTCATTTCATTTAATGTTATTTAACCACGACATCCATTCAGTTGTATAATAAAGTAAATTATGATAAAAAGTTACAATGATAAGTTCTACTTACTAAATTAAAAATATGCTGTCTTAAGAATATCGAGAGAATGGCCCTAAGCAACTGATCTTCCATGGATCGTGCAAAACTAGTTTCTGTTAGCTCAAAAGGTGATATTTAAACTTTTGCTTGAATCGTACAATGGGACAATTTTGCTCAGCGGTGATGTTGAAACTAATCCTGGTCCAGAAACACTTAACTTTTGCTGTTGGAATTTGAACAGTATTACTGCGCATGATTTTTTACGAATTTCTCTAATCGAAGCATACAACTCGGTTTACAACAATGACTTAATTGGGATTGTAGAAACACACATTGATAGCACCGTCGATGAAGATAGGCTAGCACTAGATGGCTATTCTTTCTATAAAAATAACCATCCACAAAATGTGAAAAGAGGTGGTGTTGGGCTATACGTCAAGGACTCTCTTCCAAAAAAAAATCGCTCGGACCTGGTGACTCTCCCTGAGTGTGTTGTATGCGAGATCCAATTGAATAGGAAAAAATACTTTTTTGTGGTAGTTTATAGGAGTCCAAGTCAGAACCAGATTGAATTTGACAATTTCACAATAAATTTTGAGCTGATGCTGTCTAAGATGCATGCTGAAAATCCATTCTGCGTTATTATTACTGGTGATTTTAACTGTAGATCAACTCAGTGGTGGGAAAATGATAATGAAAATAATGAGGGAAAACTATTTGAGCCAATAACGGCTGACATTGGTCTTCATCAGCTGATTTCAGAACCAACTCATTTAATGGGCGATTCAAAATCTTGCATTGATCTAATTTTCACTGACCAGCCTAACCTCGTTACGGAGTATGGTGTTCATCCATCATTACATGAGCAGTGTCATCATCAAATCGTTTATGGAAAACTATCTGTTTCAAATATAGCACTACCTCCTTACACACGCAGGATTTGGTATTATGATAAAGCAGATTTTGTCAACATTATGAAAAGTATCGAAATGTTTCGTTGGCATGAGCATCTTGACAAAATTACAAACCCTAATGAGCAGGTTAAATTACTCAACGAAGTCCTTTTGAACATTTATTCTAACTTCATTCCCAATCAAGTTAAAACGATTAAACCTCGCCAAGCACCATGGATAACGCAAACTGTAAAAAAGTTTCTAAGGAAAAAAAATCATGCTTATGGAAATTTCGTGAGGAACGGTCAGCCTGATGACAAACTTGAAGGAATACAAAAGATGATATCTGAAGGTGCAAAAATGATCGATGATGCCAAACAAAATTACCTCCGTAAGACAGGGCAAACTTTAGCAAATCCAGGGACATCTAGCAAAACCTATTGGACTTTAATCAATACTGTTCTTAATAAGGCGAAGATTCCGATAATTCCACCCCTTGTAGAGAATGGGTTATTCATAACGGATTTTACTGAAAAGGCACAGTTATTTAATGACTATTTCATACTCCAGTGTACGACGATCGACACAGGTAGTGGACTTCCACAAGAAACCACAGCAACTTCTCCTTTGATAAGTGATTTTGTCATCTCTGAGGACAAGATACTGAAAATCTTAAGATCACTTAATCCTAATAAAGCACATGGCTGGGATGAAATTTCTATAAGAATGATAAAACTAAGCGATGTTTCATTAGTCACTCCTCTTAAAATAATATTCACAAACTGTCTGAGACATGGTGTGTTTCCTGAAATATGGAAGTGTGCAAATGTAGTCCCTGTTCATAAGAAAAACGAAAAAAATGTAAAGAGTAACTACCGTCCTATCTCTCTTCTGCCAATTTTTGGGAAGATGCTTGAAAAACTTGTGTACGATTCTTTATATTCACATCTTGTTTCGTGTGATTTACTTAACCCCAATCAATCAGGTTTTCGTCCCGGTGACTCAACAGTCAACCAATTAATTTCCATAACGCACACATTCTTCAAAGCATTCGACTGTAATCCTCCCCTTGNTAGACAGAACGTGTTTCTTTTCCCTTTCGATAAGTCAGGGATTTAGCAGATATATCATGATAGGTACCATCTTAATTCTTTCCCCGCCGAAATTTTGCTCTTCCCCGCCGTGATTTTTGTGATCCCCGTCTAAAATTTATAATTTGGGAATTTTCCCCGCTGTCTTTTTAATGCCCGGCGGGGTCGTTACTGGGGGGTGTTATCAACTTGTTTTGTAGGCCTTCAGGACAAAGCTGATTGACGATTTTGTATGTCATTACCGCTCGGTCATAGGTCATCAGTTGATTTACTTTCAGGGAGTTCTTATTCCAAGCTTCTTTTACCTTCGCAGACCCTATCAGATCGAATGCTCTGTTCTGATAGGTATGAGAGAGGGCTCCCCATACCACGTTAGCATACCTTAAGTGGCTTTCAACAAGTGCTTGATACAAACTTGTTTCCCGTATCATATTACTCGGAAGGTACTTGAGTAATGTCTAAACAATGGAAAGGCTTCAAAAAACTTTGTTTTGACATATTCACGAGGCCACAGTAAGCAAACATGAAGATTGTTATGGAAATCGTAAGAAACTCTGAGTACTCAAAATCTGACAATCTTAAGAAACTTTTAGTACTGGCTCAACTACTCAAAAAGGTGACTGCAAGAAAGACGGAGTCATCTCAAGTTTGTCTAAAATTAGATGTCATGTGAGATTTGCGATAATGCAAAATTGATTATGCAAAACACTTTGATTATTTTTCTTCGCGGACCTTTTCACATGACATCTAATTTGGGACAGACTTTAGAATTTATCCGCCGTGAAACACGCAGAACTAATCAACGCTGTGGTGAATGAAACAAATTCTTGTTTGAGTCTTTTTGGTCGATACTTGAGTGAAAAGACTGTAACTTGACTGCAGGGTCTGCAGGGGTAAATTGGAGTAAAATAGGTTGTGTTGGTGGTAGAAAAACGGTAGATCCTAAACTGCTCAATCAACATAAACAACATCAGGGACGATATTTCAAACAGTTAGTGGCTAGAGAAAATATGTGAATCATGATTCCGCCTCCACTGAAAGGAATGTGTACTCATTACATATCAGCGTTGCAAAACATTAAAATGATCTGCAATCTCTTTTTTATTTGAACAGGCTTTGCTGCAAAACGTGGTATTTACCTTCTTACCTTAGTCAATGGAAGTGTTTGTTTTTCATGAAGGAAAATCTTTGATTGCATGGCACAGCAACTATATGTAGTCTGAGACCAGGGCATGAAAATCAACCCAACCATGTGACTTGGCGGCTGCAGGAAATTCCCATTCATAATAGTGCCCTGCAGGAAATTTTTCAAAATATATCCTTTCTCAGTTATGCTCTGTTGCTCATTTGTTCACAAACAAGGAAAAAAGTTAACATATAAATTCAAGCAAAATTAACTTAAAATTAGGATTATATCTCGTGTGCCATTTATATTTATAGTGTATATAACAAATATGAGATCAGTAAAGCACTGAATTTTCCCTTGTGCATTTTAGAAATCATAATAATTTCTGTGATTGGATTCAAACTTTATTCAAATCCAATACAGTAAAACCCGCATATAAGAACCTACTTTTTCAAACCAAGCTGTTTTGGTTCTTATGTGAATGATAACATAAATGAAATCAGGCTGTAGGTTCTTAAATTAGGTTCTTAAAAATCTTCTCAGCAAAGTTTTTTTACAAAACTGTTTCTTTCTTTGCAGTCTTTAAAATGTATCTGTTTAAAATCAAAATACTGTGATGGAGGTTGGAACATACTGTGATTACCAATGTGGTGGAAACGGACTTGTTTAGGCCTCTTGGATGCTTGAGGAGCATAATTATCAAATGTTATATTTTACACGATATTGATAGTGAAATTAATGTTCTGAATTTTCACAACATCAAAATGGTACTCTAGAATACCCCTAAAGGTATTTCAGAATACCCAAAGGGGTACTCTAGAATACCCTAAAGGTACTCTGGAATACCCCCTGGGGTACTCCAGAATACCCATAGGGGTACTCTAGAATACCCCTAAAGACACTCCAGAATACCCCTAAAGGTACTCCAGAATACCCCTAAAGGTACTCCAGAATAACCCCAAAGGTACTCTAGAATACCCATAAGGGTACTCTAGAATACCCCTAAAGACATTCCAGAATACCCCTAAAGGTACTCCAGAATACCCCTAAAGGTACTCCAGAATAACCCCCAAAGGTACTAAAGAAAAAACCCCTAAAGGTGATCCAGAATACCCACAAAGGTACTCTAGAATACCCCTAAATATACTCTAGAATACCCCTTGGGCTACTCCAAAATACCCATAGGGGTACTATTGAATATCCCTAAAGGTATTCCAGAAGGTCCCTATAGGTACTCCAGAATACCCCTTGGGATAATCTAGAATACCCCCAAAAGGTACTCCAGAATACCCCTTGGGGTACTCTAGAATACTCCTAAAGGTACTCTAGAATACCCTCCAAAGGTACTCTTGAATACCCCCAAAAGATACTTCAAAATACCCCTAGGGGTACTCTAGAATACTCCCAAAAAGGTACTCCAGAATATCCCTTGGGGTACTCTGTAGTACACCCTGAAGGTACTTCAAAAAACTTCTGGGGGTATTCTGGAGTATATACCTTTTGGGTATTCTGGATGGGCGCATATATGGTAACCCTCAGGATACTCCAGCATTTGGCATCTCTCAGCATCTTTGATACTGTGTTTTATCCTTACAGGTACCAGACAACTCTCGAAAATGTTATCCAAGTACTCATATTAGAGTTTACTTTCGAAAGGCAGGTGTATGTGGTATTTCATCTAAAAATATCCAATTCAAATCGAAGTTGGTGGCACAATGATGCACCATGAATAACAAATAGCCAAAGAAACAATGCTGTGTCTGAGTGTTTTCTTTATCCTATTTATAGACAAGTCTATTTACGATTGCACATTCCCTTTAAGACTGACATTTATTGTATTCCTACAGTAAACTTTAATGCAAATTTCAAAGAGGGGGGCTTTGGGGGTACCAGAACCTGCAAACCTGGACCAAACTTTTCAAAATCTCGTAAACCCAGAAGTAAACATATCCAAAACCAGAAACTGCACTTTTGAACAAAAATTTTACATTTTTGCAAGCATTTTTCTATTGTTTTCAACTTTTTCGCTTTTAGCAACTCTTTCTCATTGTTTCTAGACATTTGAAGCCGGTTCTTCAATCTCAATCAAATACACAAACCACATGATTGGAAAACCTGAAAACCTACGGATTTTGAATAAAACACCTGAAGTCTGAGATAAATGAGAGAAAAATTGGCTAAACTGAAACCTGTGACACATCTCAAAACCCGCAAACAGTGCATGTTTAAAGCATAAATCCCGAAACCCAACGGCAAAAATTGGCCAAACCTGCAACCCTTGTAACCCCAAAGTTTAAAGAGCATCAAGTTGTTCAACACCGAAGATTTGTGTTGCCCCCAAAACTCATGTTTTATAACTCAGGTATGCATTTTGTAAATCTATGCACACAAATCAAAACATTAATATAGGGTAGGCCTATTTATCTAAAGTATCTGTTGTGGTGGTTCTGTCATCTATGAAATTTACAGGTTGGATTCTCCCAGTTACACAAGCTCTGATCAGTCACAGTAATAACTGCAATCATACTAAGTCTCTCGACCACCCTTGCACCCGATCTGGTAAGAAACAACAAACAAAAAAGATATATATACAATGCAATGACATGATTGTAAATTTATTTATGGCTGCTGTTCGTTGTACTTTTTTTCATTCTAAACTTTAGAAGGCCTTCAATGTCAAAATTGTCTAGAAATTGTTTTCAAAGATATTAGAAAACACGTACCGTCTTGTTTGCTTCTAGGCTACCTTGTAAATAATATTGATTTTGTATACTTCCTTTTCATCCATCATGAAACTATAAATGCACTTTTCCCCACTGATCTCAATGACTTTTCCCGCCAGATTAGGCCCACTAGCAACAACAACGTCAAAACTATCATCAGTGATCAAGATAAGCACAGCAATGACAACAACAAAAACAGCAACCACAACAACAAAACGAAACTTGGCTCTAATTTTTGTAGTAGAGTTTCTCAAATTCTTATAGTAAAAGTTTCCCGTAGAGTTTCTTAATCATTCATAAATTGATCGTGTCAAATGTCATTGCCCATTACTTTCAAATGTAGCTTTAATTAAGTTGTCATAATCCCAGAGAGAGAATTTTTGAAATCATTATTAGCTTCAAAATTACAGCGTGTTTTATATTTCTCCTAGTTTTGAATTTGTGACATCATCAAATTGCTAAATCTTAAACCATAAAAGCTATTCAGATTTTAGATTTTTGAGATTTTTAGATTTTCAAAATTTGTCGAAGGTTTTTTCAAAGAATTGTCGAGAGATGTTTTCGCGAATTAGTATCATTTGTTCGGGGAGATTTTTGGAATTCTTTTAGATTTTCGAAGATTTTTAAAGGGAATAGACATAGCTATATTGAGTGGTCGCTATAAATAGGCTACGAAAACGCCCACGCACCCATTGTTTCTTCAGCTTTTTTGTGAAGATTTTTGAGATTTTCAAAATTTTCGAGATTTTTGGGGTTTTTGCAGATTTTTCACGAATGTGTAAGAGATTTTTGGAGTGATTTGCCCCTCGTCTGCGTCCATACGGTATCTTCCTCTTACTGAAACACTTATCTAGCCATGGACGATGATGCAGCGAGTCTTTGGGACAGGAGGACAAGAATAACAAAATGTATTACCCATTGGTTGCACAGCTCTCCTATCTGCACATCTGTGGTCAATTTGAGTGAGCAAGATCAGTAAACTCTGCATACAACATAACGTTGTCTTTTTTCGCCTTTTCTCTCCGACTTTCATTCTCTCTGAACCTCAGCTGGTAGCCTACAGGTCAAAATATTGCAACTGTACTGTGCGAATTTTCAAGGGCCTACCTAGCAGCTGAAGTCCTGAGACGGATGACAAAAAAGACTGCGTTTATGCATGGTTTATTGATCTTCTCACTCAAAAAGTTCAACAGAGCAGCAGATAAGAGAACTGGGCAACCAGTGGGCAAGAAATTCTGACATTCTTGTCCTCTCTCCTTTTCCAAAAAACTCGGTGCATCCTCGCTCATTATCTGAATAAAAGACTCCTTGGCCCTTCACTTCTCGTGATGATAGAAAGGGATGGCTCAATGGTAGCCTCACTGCATAAGACCCTCAACTTACGCTCATCTCATTGAATTGCTGTTGTTGTTGTCACTGAAGTGAGTTTATAATGCAGCAGTTCAGGAAAACTGCTTTTTGTGGTGTTTTAGGCTTGGTGGCTTTGAGGACAAATTAGCAGGTGATTTAGGCCATGTTGAATCAGTGAGAGGCCAATCAGTTTCTGGAAGCGTAGGGAAATGAGTCGTAGTTGTAGCGGTATCAGTTCAGTCAAAAGAGCGAAACAGCGACATGTATTTAGTCTAGCTCAGTGGTAGCGCACTGCCCTACCAATCTGAAAGTCGGTGGTTCGAGTCTCCGCCCTGGTTAACCTGCTATTTTGAGTGAGAGGAGTGCTGTAGAGCTGGGGGGCTCTCGCTGTGGGAGGAGTGACAAACTCTCTGTAACTCTAGGCTAAAGGAATCACGAGCTGTGTGTTAAGAAACTCTGAGACTGACTTACGCGTCCCATTTATGAAAACGACTAATCGGCAGAAATCATTCTCATATTGTGGTGCGCACCTTTGGAACAGCCTTGAACCTGAGGTCAAGCAAGCACCCTCTCTATTTACTTTAAACATCGATTATGAGTATGACCACAATGTATTATTTATTTATAGATTTTAGTTTTGTAATTAGGCCAACTATTTTTAGTTCTATATGTATAAATTGTAAATTGTAAATTTTTGGCACGACCGCCTGAAAAGCAGCCTTAGCTCACGGGGTTACCGTGGTTAAAGAACATATAATCAATCAATCAATCAATCAATCAATCAGTCAATCGGTCAATCAGTCAATCAGTCAATCAGTCAATCAGTCAATCAGTCAATCAGTCAATCAGTCACATCGAGAGGAAATACCAAGCCACTGCTTCGATAAGTTTAGCTTCTCCATGCTCCAAAATCTACCTTGGGATGCTAGGTAGAAAAAAACAAACAAACAAACAAACAAACAAACAAAACAGAGTACTACTTTTATCTACTTTGATTAAAAACACAAGAGAAGAGAAAAAACACAGGTCAAATGCTAAAGTTTAAATGTGCTAAAAATTATGATGCAAAACTCGTTAGCAGAAGAGTACAACGATATGCAGCTGAGTTCATATGCAAAAGAATTGGTTTTTTCACCTGTGTAAACACGATTAAGACAAGATGCATCATTCTCGTTGATTCACTCTGACTAAAATGATATTTTCAATTCTAAACTCTTATCCCTTGTGGGGGAGGTACTCAATAAAATTTACTAAAATTATGTACCCTAATAACGGTTGGTTTGGCAAGGGAAATTTCCCTAAAACAGGGTTTATTGGGGTCTAATTAAGGTGAAAAGCCCAGTGAAATGGGTCTAAACGCGAAATATCTTGTCAATAAAATTCACTAATTGAGGTCTAAGTTTGAGAAAGATTCTTGACACTGAATTATGATACAGTCAATGTAATAGTCTTGGAATGGAAACCAATACCATTCTGGACATTGCATTCATATGTTCCAGAGTCCAATACCTTGACTTGGACCAATTCTAGCATCATGCCAACTTTTTCACGCTGCATATTGAGGATTTCAGATGCTTTGGAATCGGTGGGTAATGAAGCTAAAAAGGAAAATGAAATCAATGTTAAAATAATATCTCGTTGCTTCTGGAGTGAGTGTTTTCGGGCAAAAGGCAATAGATGCTAAACGCTTCGAAAAGAGGCCAGCGTGTATAACAGGGTAGAAAAGACATGGATGCTATAATTGTCATATTTCATGCATACCGAGAAAGGAATAGCTCGAAAGAAAAAAACATTCTAAAACAACGGGCGATGATGTCGCACAAGCACCCATTTGCTAGGACACATTATTCAAACGAAAGGCATAAAAATTTGTGAAAATCTTTAAAAATGGATAAACAGTTAGCATGAAATTCAAATATGGAGAATATAATCAGTTATGAAAATCAAGTAATTCTGCAGTCAAAGCAAAGCCTAAAAATACTGTTTTTACCAAAGTTTTTACACACAGCACTGGCCAAGCAAAAAGCTACTCGAAGAAAAACCCCATTCAAAAAGAAAACTTGAAGCAGAAGGTTAAGATCCTGAATACTGCCTACGCATCGATGCTAAAACCAAGCCAATAAGCCAATGTTGTTGTTGTCAACTTATTTTCGTTCGAATATTCAATACAATAGCTTCTTAATTATAAATAAAAAAGAAACTAATCTAATTCGAATATTTACAATCAACTAAATCATAAACAAATTAAATAAACAAATGAATGAATACCACAACTTTTAGAGACATAGGCTTCACAAGGCAAGCAAGACATCTACTCAAAGAGAAACCTGTGGAGGCAAAAGGCAAAGGCAATTCCCCCGGGGGGGGGGTACATGACTTGTGGATGGACGGGGGTCTGCCGCCCGGTTTTCAGAAAGCCACCCACTTTTATGGTGAATGTTGGTGGAAAACCACCCATTTTTAGCCATTTTTTGGCGATTTCAGCCAAATCGACCCATGTTTATGGAAAATCTGCCGAAAAATGACCCTTGTTTAGAGAATTTTGGACCCAAAAACCCACTTATATGGGCGGCACATACCCGTACCATCACCATGTTATGTACCCCCCCCCCCGGGGCAATTCCACTGCAAAATTCCCTTTATNAATTTTGGACCCAAAAACCCACTTATATGGGCGGCACATACCCGTACCATCACCATGTTATGTACCCCCCCCCCCGGGGCAATTCCACTGCAAAATTCCCTTTATAGCTGATCCCAAAATTCCCTGATCTTACCTGCTTGTTTCTTCCAAGATGTTCTTGGTGAAGGATTGCCAGCTTTAAAGTAGCATTCCATCGTGATGTCCTCACCAACTTTAGCTGTTATCATTTCTGATGGGAATACGTTGTTTATATTTGGTGGTGCTGTAGAGAGGGAAAAAATTCATTCACAGGTTATAGACCTTTTAGCTATTCTAAAAAAGAGCTTGGATCGCGCGATATTTTTATACATTTTTATACAAAAGGCTCGATTGAGTGGCGTTGACGCTTCTATCACTTTTGTGCACATTCTAAAATTCTACAAAATGTATAAAAAAATATCGTTCGATTCAGCTAAGAGGTCTATTGGTGCACCAAAAACTTGTTGCATTTGAAAATTCACAGTAATTATTTATGAAAGGCGGAAGAATTATTTGGAGTTTTTGAGGCACTTAAGATGTAGGAGGAAAATTAAAAGCGTTTGTTTGGAACAAGAAATATAGGAAATTTTAAAATTTACGAAAGCCCTTTCGATATTGAAATTCATGAAAAAGGCATTAAATCCTCGATTAAATCGTAAAAATCTCCTCACAGATTAACACATAAGAACAATTTATCTGACTCTCAAGAGTTAAGAAATTATCTTTAAAACGGTAGTAAGGTTCACAGTCCAATATTTTTTAGAAGAGAAAAGATGGGCTGATCTGTTAGGGTCTGTTTATAAGGGGAAAATCGTCCCACCTTCCAGGCTGTGAGCCGAGAGGCGAGGTTACACCCTCCAATAGAATCCTTTGTAATTTTCATCTTACGTTTATATGGAAAACGAGCCATCCTGGTTAGGTGACATCCTACCCTACGAGAGGTGGGATCTCACTGAAGTGGGATAAAATTTTTCCATATAAACACTGGAAGGTGGGATGAAAGCTGGAAGGTGCGATGAAATCGTCGGTTTTGCGCACGCGCCAAGATAAAAAACAATAGGAAGCCTAATTGTAGACTCATTATTTTCGTGTAGTTTTGCTCCCCTGAACTAACATGTCACTACAACTACACTGAAGCGACAACAACAACATCAATTCAATTCAATTCAATTCAATGAGCGAAAGTGAAGAGACTTAAATCGTGAGTCTAGCCTAATCGCTGCTGGCGCCAGACACAAATTATGATATTGTCTGAAATTATGAGCAGGGAAGTAGGATGAAAGGCTGGAAGGTGAGATGACATTTTGCATATAAACACGCGCAGATTTCATCCCACCTGACAGCTCCTAGCATGGAAGGTAGGATAGTTTTCGTCATACAAACAGACCCTTAGAGAAGCAAGCACGCAAGCACGCAAGCACGCAAGCACGCAAGCAAGCAACATTTATTTGTTAACGCAGGCTGGGTATATGGCAGCTATACAGCTGATGTGGGCCTGCGGCACTACGGCTTGTGCCCTAAGGGTTACCTCTCAGTACTCATCTACCGACCTAGGAAGGATGAACAGCTGAATTGGCTTTTGGCTTGTGGTTCTGTAGTTCCGACGACGGGATTCGAACCCACGGCCACGCGGGTGGAGCCCACAAGATTCGAAACACTGCGCCTTAACCACTCGGCCACACCACCGTTAGAGAAGAACAGTAAACTAAGCATATATGACGATACTTACAAACACACATAGAAATGTTTTGTGATCCAATTCCGGCAGTATTTGTACCAGCGGGACAAGCATCACACTCAGCTGCACCATCAACATCACTGTATGTACCCTTGGCACATGGTTGGCATGGTGATGACGTCTCGTTCAAACCAGATGGTGCGAACGTACCAAGCTGGCATTTAGCTGCGAAAAAGAACCATAAATAAACCGTAAACCTTCGTTCTGGCAAAACTTAAAATTGTTCCTTCACATTTGGGCGAATTTTGTAAAACAAAGGATGCAATACTGATTAAGACCAATTGATATGGAAATACCTCAAGGATAGATTTTACACCCACTACGCAGCCAGCCATTATATTTTGCTCCCTTTGTTTATCTGGATTTGATCTAGTGTAGGCAGGGGTATAAAATCTATTTTTTTTCTATTTTGCTATTTAAAATCTATTTTGGTGGGAACTTCGATGACCTAGTGTCTATTCCTGCCATGATAGGCACAGTAGACGTACTTTTGAGTTTTCTTTCAATTGATTATAAAAAAAATATATTCTTCAGAAAGGCAAATAGCGTTGCCTTTTCGAAAAATCTTCTCGAAATAATTTGTTAAAAAAATAGCCCTTGCCCCATTCCAACTGAAGCCAACTGGCCAAAAAGGGGTAAATCAGTGACACTTTAACGGAGAATCTTGACTGGGGTAAGATTTCAGCCAAAGATGGGTTGTTTGACCGTCTAAATTTTTAGAGATATATCTTGAGTTGAGATTATCCAGTTAACACTAATTTGTAAGTCGACAAAAAGAGACAACAAGAAAATTGAACTACTAGTGTGAAAAATTGCAGCAACAAAACTAATCTTTCCTACCGGGTGACCCAAAAAAATTTCACGAGCTAGATCACACCTAGCTTCCTGAAAGCAAAAGTTACGAACACAAATAGTTGAAGTTGGTATCAGCATGTAGTTAAAGAGCCAAGCTAACTTTCGAGATGTCACGAAACCATCATATTCGGGCAAGATCCATACTAAGCCCCCCTCAACGTTGGGCATCACCTACGCCCAAGTAAATTGGAAATGCCACTGAGAATTACTGGAAATTTCAAGAAGGGGTAAAATTGACTTGGATTCAGATTGAACTAGCAAAGATAACTGGAGTCGCCTTATTAAAAAAGAAGACACTTCTTCAATAAATAGTCCACAGAAAAGAAAATAATCCTCCAAATTGACTTACTAAACGAATTAGTTTAGCTTGCAAGCTTACCGATACAATCCTGGACACTACTAGCACCAAGTTTAACTGTTTTTGTGAATTTTGGACAATCTTCACAAGATGTTTGGCCCTGATCGTCTTGATACGTATCTCCGCTGCATTTAACACATTCAGATGTTGTTGCGTTGAAGAATGTACCAGCTGGACAGCTTGCTAAAATTTAAATAACGTGAGTTTCAGTTTCAGTTTTTCTTGACAAATACATGTAAGTGCATTTAAGAATACAATATACATAACCCAACTTAAAGTAAAATAATTAATATACAGTACAAACATGATACATGACTACAAAATACACTACAATGAAAACTAATAAAGGGAAACAGTACAAGACAAGAGATGTATTTATATATCTCTTCTAAGGAAGAGCTCTCTAATAGATAGACTAATCGAGAGAGAGCCCCCCCCCCCCCCCCATCTGAATTAAAACTAAAGAAAAGACTTTTGCTAAAAAAACAAACCAGAATAGCCTCCAATGAATAACAAAACCTGACATGCAAATGAGAAAGAAAAAACAAAGCAATTTCCTCTGCGTAGGGAATAATTAAAGGCCATATCCGTTGACAAGGAAGTCCTTCAGTTTTGATTCGAAGATATTTAAAAAAACTGACATCTTGATGTAAGTTGGGATACCATTCCATAGTTTAGCACCAAATGAATGCTCACTGTGTAACTGACGGGAAATGATATGTGATGAATATTGATGGTCGATGAGTGATGAATGTATAGTTAAGGACATTTTTATATGGAGCAAATAGTCCCGGCCACACCGGACTATTTCAGTTATCGGGAACCCGGCATACCTTCAAAATGCTGTACCTTCAAAATGTTTAATTTCATATCTTCTCCACTTTGTACAACTCAAAACAACAACACTACTTCACAATTTTCGTCTCAGAATTCATAAAATATTTCTTAGAAACTTTTTCTTGTGATGTCAATAAACAGAGGAGGAAATGACAAATATTTTCCCACCATTGGTGTTTAAATCGAGGTCTGGGTTGGAGAATAAGTCTCCCTTTTGTTACGAGGTTCATAGAACATCTAAGCCGCCATGTTTTAGGCCATCATTTCCATACTTTTGTACCATAAGTGTTTTTTTTTCAGTCTTCAGTCTACATGGGAATTTCATCCCATCCCGGCTAATCGAGGCTATTTTCAGCTTTCATTTTAGCAATAAAAGGCAAAATGTTGTCCCTTAAAAATTGGCTTGACATTAGCGAAGAAACGTTACTTGAATTGATGCAGCAGATACAAAAATGAAAACAATAAAATGAAAACAATGAAATGAAAACAATGAAATGACAATAAAATGAAAAAAATGCAAGCTACTTACAACAATAATAATCTGTTGTTCCCCACCAATCATCAACAACAGTGAATTTCTTTTTGCCCTTGGGACAAGCAGCAGAAGCAGTGCTTCGTACATATTCTGCAAACAAAAACATTTAATTATCAACGGTAAATAATTGTATTTTTAATAATAATCTTGGATCAGTCCTTAGGCAGTAAATATTCTTAATGTCTTAAAATTTTTCAGTAAAATCTCTCTGTCTTACATCTGAAAGTGCATCTGATGATTAACTTCTTTTAGGAGGGAGAGGAGGGGTGTGAAAAAATGTATTTAATTTCTAAAATTCTTTAATAGGACAATTCCGGGGTTAAAAAATTAATGTCAAAAAACAACCTTACCAACTGCTAAAGTATAATTGTAATTTTTTTCCAAATTTTGACTTCCGTAGCAGCTGTCGATTCGTTAAACATTTTTCGTACGTTAAGCCAAATCTCGTCACCATTTCACAAGAGTACACGATAAGAAGGCTAGCCTCGCTTTAGAGGCAAGACTGTGACGTTAGAAAGCATTTTAGCAGCTTCACCATGATGTTAGAACGCCCTGACCTTGTGCTTAATGACGTCACAATGCATTTATCGCAGATTGAAATACGTAATTTCACAGAAAAAAGACAAAAGTTGGAAAAAAGTACGATACACCATTCATAACAGTACAATCTTTCATTATATCATCAACAATACCGGCCCCGGACTTGTCTTAAAGATAAAGTTCTTAACATCAACAGATTTTTAAGAAAAAGAGTACGCTCATAACGTATGATTGCAGTGAATTTGACTCATTGATAAGAATGCAAAATAACGATGCCATATTAAAGTTTTCATTCAATATCAGTATCTTATTGAATAGAGAAAAGGTATTTTGGTGGTTTTCAAGAGTAGTGTTCATGTTTCTTAAAATGTTGGCCATTAGAACAGCATTAGAACTTAAACAACAACTATTAGAACTTAAACTACAGATGCGTCTCCAAATGAAATAAATATCTCAAAATACTTGTCGTCTTTCTCCTGGCCTTACGAGTTAATTATTGAAGTAACGACTAACCAGATTTTACATTCGAAATCAGCGTCATTGAAGTGCCCCCAAAGGTAACATGACATGAATAGACAATAACGCTAAAGATGGCGGCTCCAAAGACTCTATTGTGTTTTGCTGCGAAGCATGCTGGTAAAAAGCTCCCTGACGACCACCTAACGACATAAAAATTTTGGTCTGCCGTTTCGACTAGCTAGCTTGAATTCGAATCGATCTTGAATTCGAATGCGACATGGTTCGAAAGGAAACCTTTCCAAAGCAGAAAAAGTAAAGTTACCACCAAAATTTCTATGTCGTTAGATGGTCGTAAGAGAGCTTTTTACCAGCATGCTTTGCGCGGCCACCATCTTTAGCGTTATTGTATATTAAACCGATTTTTCTTGAATTTGATTCTAAGACAATAAAATACTAAAAGTACGGAGAGACTCGAAATGATGTGTAGTTTTTTAAGGGTTGTGGGTAAAAAGTATCATTTTATTAGCAGGAGTCCCCTTTCTCCACTTCTATCTTCCTCTATGAAGCTAGCTAATGTACTTGGGCAGCTAATTGACGGTCTCATACCAAGATAAAATTGAAATGTTTGGCGGGGTTGTTATAAACCAGGAGTGGCACGAGAATTTGACGAGAGTCTCCTAACTATAGTTCAAGATTGTAGTACATTAAATAAAACGCACGTAACGAAACCATTCTTAACATAACATTCAAGCTATCTCAGAAATTGCTTCAGTCATTCTTTCATATGAATAAAATGTGAAATTTCAACTCACCAACACAATCAGGTGCTCTTAGACCAATCTCCACATCCTTTCCATTCAAATTAAAATAGTAGCTTCCTTGACGGCAGAAAGCATACTGAGCACTGAAACCGTAAGGGCCAAATAATGCTCTTGAACTGGCACAATGAACGGCGTAATTACGGGCCCATGATTGGAAAACAATTCTTGTGTTTGCATCTCCAACTAGTTTAGGACATGTGTTAGCTGAAAGGAAAAAGGAAGTTAGAATAACGATACAGTAAAGTCCGCCTTTAAGAAACTACTCTATAAGAAACTCAGACCCTGATTTTTTGCTAGAACAATAGGACATTAATTAAGGGAGAACAATAGGCTGAGGTAAAATAGTGGGTTTCTTAAAGGCGGGACTTTACTGTACTTCAAGTTGTCATGTGCCTAAAGACGTCATTGAGGCTACGGAAGCCAAATCGCTAGGTTACATATTTGTAAGCTCGTGATTCCACCTCGGCTGGATATGATAATAATAATACTTACATTTTATCGTTACTCTGAAAGTGCATTTTGCAGTGTTGCCAGAAGTATCAATTGCTCTGTATTGAAGTAAAGCTGTTTCACCGAATTGCCAATAATCACCAGATTTCCTTGTAGGAGCTTCAATTCTTGCGATTCCGACATTATCTATGAAGACTGGTGTAGTCCAAATGATATTTGCTTGCGCAGTTACCAATGTATGGACGATATCTTGTGGGCAGCTGACTACTTGAGGAGGAGCTTTGTCTACGATAAACAGTGGAAAGATCATGAAAATCATCATTGAAGGCTACGGTCATACTGCTCCGTATTCATCCTTATTCATTTTTGTTGGTGAAAACGCAACCTCGTTCCCAGGGTGTTCTTACGTCATACGCTAATCACGAAGCCGAGTGAACACCCTCGTACACATTGCGCAAATTCGCCAAAAATAAGGGCGGACTAGCAGCCATTATGAATTTGCAGTAGAGCAGTAGAGCAGTAGAGGTAGAGCAACGAAGTCACTCTGGGGACGAGATTGCTGAAAATGCTGACTGTTCACACTGCTCCGTTTTCAGACGAATACGCTATGAATACGATAGGCGTTCACACTGCTCCAGCAAAACGGTGTTGCAACCCCTTTTCAAAATAAAGCCTTTTGTTAGTAGCTGTCAAAAAGGCACCAATCGTGAGCTTGCAGGCCATTGTAATCAATAGCATATACAAAGGAATATGAAATGTATTCAAAACGCATCGTTTTCAAATTTATCCGTTTTCATCAGCGTATTCGAAAAGCTCTGTTTCACAGCGGAGCTGTGTGAACGCAAGGCAAAAATAAAAATGAATAAGTTTCGCTCCGTTTTGATATGAATTCAGTGTGAATATGTTGGAAAAAAAAGATGGAGAAAAAATATCATAGACCTACCCTCAAAAAGGAAATGAAAAGGAAATGAAAGCTATTGAAAGGAGAAGAGATGGTATTTATTGATAGTCCTATTGGAATCGAATATGTTATTGCAAAGAATAAGTATGAAGAATAAACTAGAGTCTCAAGCATAGGCTTCAAATCTTTGAAAAAAGATAGCGTGAATGGCTATTACAGCTTTCTTTGGATTGAATGGCTTGAAAGGAATTTTAGCTACTTAAGGTGGTTTTCCACCAGGCGACAAATGTCGCGCGACGCGACAAACGTCGCGCGAAAAATGTCGAGCGAAATTGGCTTCAATGTCCACAAGAAAACATTAACGGCTCGAAGTTTAAGATACATATTCAAAATGGCTGCCATAAACAGAAGACTTCTTCTCAAAAGGATAATTCTGCTTATGATTATAAGGAGAAGACAGCGAAGGAGAGCAAATAACAACAAGAAGAAGAGATTTTGGGTTCGAAGGCTTTACCAGGAGCGAAGGGCCTATTCTGCTGAAGGGCCTAGGCCTTGCCCTCCTCGTACATCATTATTCTCTCCTTCCATAAATTCTTTTGGTGCTGCTTGCTCTGCTAGTTGGGACAGTTGGGGCCATTGAGAAGACTGATAAGAAATTGGAAGACTGAGAAGAATGGAGTTCAGCGTATTAATGTCCAAACGATGAGGGATGGCATCATTTCTGGTTTCTTTGGCCGCCATATTGTGTGTTCGTGCTCAATTCTCATTGGTTGATTTCATGCTGCGAACAAGCGACGCTCAAAAAAGTAGGATCAAGTCCAACTCCTTTGCGACAGGAAAAAGCTCGCTTCGCAAAAAACATAATTTTGATTGCGCATGCCCAAGGGAGTTCATCCTCGACGTTTGTAGCGTCGCGCGACATTTGTCGCCTAATGGAAAACGGGCTTTACTATAATTCTACCGTGTGTTTTTTGATGCCTTGAATATTTTTCCGAATTACAGCGTTTTTGTGTATCTCAATTACTTTTGGGGTGGTGACGTCATCAAATAGCTAAATTGCAAACCACAAAACCGATGTTGGTCTTTGTAAACTAGATTTTCTTGAAAATTCTACCAAAATTCAAAATCCCTCCATTAATTTAGAAACTACGCTACGATGGTTTTAATTTGCTTGAATTCTTTTAGAAAAAAGAAAAACGCCGTAATTCTGAAAATATTCAAGACATCAAAAAACATATGGTAGAAGTATAGCAAAGTACCTAAAGTTCCTGTTAAGCAATTCAATCAAGCTTTTTTTTAAACATTTGATGCCTATGCTAGAGTCGTGAGGAACGCACAAAGGAGGAGGAGCTGAGAGAAATAATGTAATTTTTAGGGATTGAAATTTGATATTGAGAGAAGATATGGTGTATTGTAGTTCTGTCCTAAAGATTTTTGTTTTGAATCTTCTTAAATTAAATTTTGATACATGAATGGTCGTCGAATTAAGAAATGTTGAGAAACTTGCAGTACTGAAGCATTTCCTTAGCTTCTGTAACAAAATCACAGTTTGTGCTCTATAAAACTTACCAAGAATATCAACAAGAACAGAGCAACTCCTTCTTCTTCCTTTTATATCCTCTGCATCAAATTTAACAAGAGTCGTTCCAACCGGGAAAGCGAAATTTCGTGGATGACTAACTTTGGTGATTTTCATGTTCGTTTGTGGCTGTGGGAACTTGAATCCAAGTGAGAAATCTGCTCTGTCGCTTGGTAATGTTAGCTGAATATCAGTTGGGCAGTTGATGTATGGAACTTCGACAACTGGAAAGGAAGATTTGTAAATAAGACCAAACTCCTACCATGTGACCCATAAAAAAACTTGGTGGGAGGAAAAATAAAAACTAGAAAGAACCTTTTTTTAAAGTACACGTCTTTATGAAGCAAAAGACTCAAAACTATTATTAACTCTTGAAGACAAGTTATTCAAAGCCGGACATGCAATATTGAACTGGTATTTAGACCGTACGTCAAATACCACTTTTCTTTTTTCTTTTTCAAAAAGGTGTAAAAAAACATCAAATTTGACTATATTATCGATCATGAAATTCCTTTACAATGCACTTGTGCTATGGATTAAATTAGTTTCAACCATATTGTAAAGTCTGGAGTGGCTTTGCATTTATGTGAATTGCGTGCTTTTACAAGCTACGTGGTTTTGAAGCATACTGCACAATCATAAGAAATGATTATCAAGTTGAATTTGTATCCTATGCCTTCATTTAAATTGGTTTCTCATGTCCTTGAGCAAGCTCTTATATCATCTAGGACTCGACTTTTCATATAAAATTAAAAGATATTGCTTTTTGGCTAAAATACGATAAGAAAAAAGATCTACCGTGCAAAACAAAATAAAACCATTATGCAAGAGCCATCAGCCATGCAGGATTTCAAGTTCAAGAAATTAATTGTCATACTTGGAATACACATCATCTCAGCATCACTGCTCCATTTCTTGTTACTCTCGCAATATTTGACTGATGGTCCACGTCGTTTGTAACCATGTTTACAATATGACACACAACGTTGACCAAATTCTCTCTCTCCTTGATGACATGATGCTGGGATAAGGCCACCATCCACTGGCTTCTTTAATGATTGACATTTAACGGCTAAGAAAAAGGAATAAATTGTACGGATACATGAATTTGCTGCTCTTAGGAGACGTAAGGAGTGGAAAAGGTTCTCCCTAGAGCCTAGAGCTAGGCTTAATACAGTATTGCTTAGGAATGACCCAAGGGAATATGTAGTATATAAGGTTGACACGAGGCTATGAATATCACAGTTCGATAGTGATTTTGTATTTCGGACCCCGCCCCCTCCCACCCATATCAACCCATATCTTGAAAGTAAAAGTATGACGAGACTTTAGAATGGTACTCGACACTGTGTTTGCTATGTTTTCACTATGTTTTCACTGAGCCAACTGTACCTTGAGTTTATATCTAGTGTTAGACTGTTAGATTTTGTAACATAATTAGAATATAGTGTTGATCAGTAAATAAAGTTATTTTCGTTTGTGTGTAACGAATTAGAAAATAACAATAAATATTTGCAGCTAAGGTACTGCCGGAAATGAGTGAGAATCTTAGAAACAAAACAATTTGAAAACAGGTTCGGTAGTTAAGTTTCCCGGATCCGTCAAAAAATCAAAAGACTTGTTGGCCCACCCCAGTGTTCTTTATGCAATTTTTAAATTGAGAAATGTATACACAAAAGCATAGCAAGTTTTACAGCCTCATACTAATCGTAGTGAAATAAATCGACGTTAACAAAAGAGAAAGGAACTGAACGCTTTTATGCATGAGGAGATTCTTTAAGCGGAGATGGCTCAATGGTAGCGCGCTTGACTACCAATCTAAGGGTTGGTGGTTCGAGTCCCCGCCCTGTCGAACCTGCTACGTAGAGTGAGGAGAGTCACCAACTCTCTGTAATTCCAGGCTAAAGGAATCGCGAGGTGTGGTCACATCGAGAGGAAGGACCAGGACACTGCTTCGATAAGCTTAGCATCTCAGTGTCCTAAAACTACCTTCGCATGCTAAGTAGCAAAATAAAAAATAAAAAAATAATAAAAAAAACATTCTTTAAAATGTGGTCAAGCT
>REGM01000018.1:492992-507240 GCA_004194415.1 Aurelia aurita
AATTCAAATCATAATTTTTGTTGGGTTTGGGTTCAACACTACGTTGAATTTGAATGTTTTACTTGCAAAATCGTATATTGATTCCGGAAAATATGAAATTAGAGTCCTAAAAAACCTATCACTTTTAGTCTTTGCATTTGACTTTACATGTGAATAAGCCCCCTCCCTCTAACAAGCCCCCTCTCTTTTAAGTCTCCCTCTGCAGCCTCCGAAATTAATTAAACACCCTGGGGCTTGATATAGCTTTTACGATAAGTGAAGAAACTTACGATGGCAAGATGCAGTTGCATGACTCCAGGTTCCTGTATGCTGACATGTTGCTGTATCTCGTAACGCTCGTCCAGCTGGTGCCGTTAACTCAAAACCTTGAGTGCAGTTCACTTTGCAAGCGGTGCCAATCGGTATATTGCCATACTTCTGTGTACAAATTGGAGGGGTGATTGCTCCACGTACTGGTGTTTCGAGTGTCTTACAGTAAATTTCTGAGTGAAAAAAGCAAAATTGAGAATGAGGAGGTAAGAGGCACTGAAAGCAGGAAATAGGATAAAGTATATTAACTTGTGAGGCACCACTCTCATACGGTGGTTATGCTTACTGCATTATATAAGAAACACCGATATTTTTCTTGGACTGAAAACTCAAATGCGGCCTAACTAGCCCAAATCCCCTGGCAGCTTGGTAGCGAAGCCAGGGAGGCTATTTTCAAAATACTTCATTCCACCGACTCTTTTCTTCTCTTGATAAAAGTTCTTTCTTTTGATAAAAACACACAATGACTCTAAGAGGAGAACGGGTGCACCACTACAGGCGATAATGATAAGACTCAAACCTACAAATATCCTAACAGAAGGAGAGAGTTTGCACAACTAAATTTAAGTTCTTAAGGCCAGTGCAAACGAGAAAATATTGTTGCGGAAATAATCATTGGCTTCAATTGTTTCCCGAATGTTTCTTCGTTGTGCATCAAAGCAACAAATGTTGCAGACGCAAATTCTGCTTCTTGGAAGCAAAAACTGCTTTTTGGATTTTTTCAAAAGCATTTATTTCTTCCGGGACGCAATTTTGTTTCCACAGCAAGTGTTGCCTCGTTTGCTGGCCTTGGCAACAATGTTGTCTCTGCTAGGACAGTTCAGCGCATGCTCAGTTTAAACAGCGCATGCGTGGTTTTTGCATAATCTATGAATGTTTCCAGCTTGCGCGCCCTTGCAGCAAAGAAAAATGTTTTGCATCTCTCGGTTTGCTCGCCCGAGCAACATCATGAGTAACATTGAGAATCAATGTTTTCGCAACAATACTTTCTCTTTTGCGCCGGCCTTTATGCAGGTCTTTACTGTAACAGGGTTTGTAAAACCAGTTCGATTTACCTTCGCATCGATGGTTATCATCAGCAAGTCGATATCCAGTCCTACATTTGCAATAATATCCACCATGGTAGTTAGTACATGTATGATCACATCCACCATTTTTCGTTGCACATTCATCCATGTCTATAAGAAATAAACAAACAATGATTCTATCTAATTCTTATCATTGTAATAATTATGGGAAAGCATACGATGGGCAATAGACCTTTTAGCTATTCTACAGAAGAGTCCGGATCGAGCGATAATTTTATACATTTTTATACAGAACGTTCGATTGAGAGGCGTTAGAGCTTCTATCACTGTTGTTCACATTCGAAAATTCGTCCGATTTCTGTCTAAAATGTATAAAATATTGTTCGATCTAGATTCTTGTATATAGAATAGCTAAAAGGTCTATTGTAGCGGTTGAGATCGCGATGCATAGTGTCTGGCAGCCTGAAATTAGGCTCTGTATCAGGCTCAATGCCATAACGAGAACAAAAGAGAGCCTGGTGACACGCTATACAAAAATATTTACAAGGATACCCAATTTTTGGTAGAACGCTTGATTGGCTTATTTGCATCGTTAATGTATCGAAATGAAATAAATCTCTTTTCTTCTTTCAATATTTCTAAAAAACTGTGCCCTGGGGGATTATCAACTTGATTTTTACTGATAAATATTGAAGTTTACTTGAAACAATATGTTTTGTGACATGCTTTTATCGCTAAAGCCTGGTTCACACTAGGTTGCTGGAGTCGCTAGGGTCGTTGGGTTAAGTCGTTCGCCGTTCACATTCAGTCTTTTGGGATATTTGTTCCAGCGACTTCAACGACTCCAGTGACTTCAACGACCTAGCGTGAACCAGGCTTAAGGGGGATATAAAAATGGTTGGTGTAAAATCAAAAAGTTTCCTGTTAGCAATTTGTAGAGCGTATCCTCAGGCTCACCATTTCGTCTTGCGTGAGCCTGATCTCAGACTATATCGGAACTTGATTTTTGCCACCCCGCAGCAGATACATTGTAGTCATGCTGAGCCCACAGAATACCCAGAAAGGTGAAGGAAATTCTCCGGTAGAGAAGTCATATCTATCCTTACCTGTACAGCCATACGATGTTGCGGGATTCCTCTCATACCCTGCTCTGCATTCGCAGTTAAAGCCGCCTATTGTGTTATTGCACATTTGCTCGCATCCACCATTTCCTTGGCCACATTCATCAATATCTATAGGGTAAATAAAACATAATAATCATACTGCGTAAGCAAATACCTCAAATGCAAAAAATTTTCGACGTTGGTGTTTTCGGAAATTTCAAAAATCTGCAAATTTTAATGTCCTGTATATTTTGTGGTCCGAAATGTTTAGGTCCGATCTTCGTAGTAAAGAAAATCACAAGAAAGCATTTTTAATGTTTAATAACTTAATGCCTTGCTCACGAAACATTTTGAATAGAAAAGGAATGTGTTGAGACAAGGGCGCCTACCTTGTATGAACTGGGTTTATTCGCAGTCCTATTTCGTGACATAGTACACAGAGCAATTGCTGTCCTGTTGTCCTTCAATCCGAACCGGACGACGTACGATGACGTAAGAATAATTTTGTGGTTTCAAATTAAGGTGTTGATGTAATACGATATGGACTGTTATAGGAGATGACCACAGGGAACCAAACAGCGCGATTTTTTAATATCACCGCAAGTAAAGAAAATATTAATAAATATAGTTTTCTTATGTGACACACGTATTAACAGGACAGCAATTGCTCCGTGCACTATGTCACCAAAACAGGACTGCAAATAAACCCACTTTGTGGAATGTAATCATGGTTCTTCAACTAAATTCACTTTAGTTATGATTCTCATCATCCCAACCTCGTCCCCAGGGCCTTTTGTCATATTTCCAAATATGACAAAAGGCCCTGGGGACGAGGTTGTCATCATCCTCAAGAATAACCATTGAATGAAAATGTCTGACCAGGATCCCTTTAAAAACTTGAAATGAAACACAATCGGTATCATTATAACATTTTTATCAAAAAATTACCAAAGAACACCGTAAATTGACCGTTTTCTATAGTCGTCCAAAATTCTTGTAAAAACGTCCGAACTTCCGTCAAAAAATCGCCCGAACATTTATTGTCCGAAACTATTTGTCCGAAAGTCATTCGTCCCAAATTTTTTGCGCTTATTGTAAGTTTAAAAACGATTTGCAAAAGATCCAACAGAGAAGAAAACAGAATGAATACAGCAGTGCACTGATTCAAAAGAAACCAGTCAGAAAGTAGACTTTTTACCTTATTCGTTGTTTTCGCTCTGAATATCATTGAACTCAATTTTCCCATTTCCTCATAACCTCATAACTTTAGGGAGTTGTCATTTTAATGACAGGGTGGAAAAAATTTTGGAGGGGTACTAAATCTTTTAGCTTTGTTCTAATGGGGTATCAAATTTTTTGGCAAATAGATGATGGGGTGTAACATTTTTTTGGAATATATTTAACCGGAAATAAAATGCCTTTTTTTAGAAAAGTTACATGTTCCTGATGTGTCCATCAGGCAAGACGTTACTCAAACTAGTTGGTTAGGCCTCTCTTCTTCTTTGACTCTTTCATCTTTTGCTCTCTTTTATATCCAAATTGCTTTTCTTAGTAGCTTTAAGTTTTACATCTAAATACATAATCAATGACGCCATAGTGGGGTAAGACATTTTTCGATATTTTGTTAATATGGTATCAAACAGGGTAAGAACAGTTTTCCCATTTGTATCCAAAATTCTTCCACCCCTGTCCCCAGCATTAAAAAGGACAACTCCCTCACTGTTCAAAAACCCGGACAAACGGCTCCAACTTTTGGGATGGTGATAATTCTCCATAACATGTTTGGGTAAAAGCTGTCGACAAGCTTGGGGTTATTCTCAAGCATTTTGTGGCACAATCCCAGGACTCTTAGAGCAGTGTTGAAAAAAATATTTTGCAATCGCGTGCATGTTTGCTTTGATGCTCAAAGAAAATAGAGGAAAGGGGTATCAATAATGCTATCAAAAGATCAATTCAATTTAAGATTGAAAGATTTTCAGAAATTTTTTGTCTCGAGATTTTAAGACGTTATAGTTTGTGCTCAACTGGTGCTTTGAAGACATTATGCTTCGCATTCTTAACAATGTATTCCAAAGCTTTGTCGTCCTGGTTTGTGAACAGTTTGCGCATGAGTCCTTGTTGAGCGGTGGTGGGTGGTTGTTGTTGTAGTTGTATAGCGAAGCAAGGACTTTTGTCGTAAGTCTAGTGATTTCCATATAAGTTATGTTACGAACAATAAACACAAGATACTTACCCATACATTCTGTAAGGCTGTTATCCTTAAGTATGAACCCAGATTGACATGCGCAATAGTATCCGCCTGGATAGTTTGAGCAATATGCTTTTTTGTCTCTTCGGCATCCACCATTGTTTACACGGCATTCATTAACATCTAAAACAAAGGGTAGTTGAAATTTCATGCTAATGGGGTAGTCTATCAAATAGACACACTGTGTTTACAACTTTGAACATAACTTGTCTAAGGCTTTTTGATTCAGGTGACGCTGCTTTCAATCTTTTCACAAGTTGCTGTTTTTCAAAACCATCTAAACTCTATTATTGAATGCCATTTGCCAACAAAGATATCGTCTTGCATCAGTCGAAAGATATACATATAGGAGCATTTCTCTCCATGTTGGATTCACAAATTCTTTACAAAGTTCCTTTAAGAAAAGTCGACTTATTAAAGGAATAACCTAAAATATTTTGAATTTTGTTCCCTCAGTCTTTCGTTTGGATTTTCATCTAGAATTCTTTGCTAAGTTTTAAGGTTTGGCTACATTTTGTACGATCTAGTTTGTTATTTCTTTTCTTTTTACTTTTGGACAAAAAAATGAGCAACCTTTTATCCTAAACTATAATTTCTTGGTTTGTTTGCCACTTATTATAAAACACTCGATACATTTACATTGTTTTATAATATTGACTCTTTCGCCTCACTTTTGAGGCCTCATCGGCAACAAAATTTTAGTCGTATTCGAACTTGATTCAGTTGGTAGATTTGTTCGTATAATGCTATTGCTTCTAACTCAAGTTCACAATAGATCTTTTCAGTCGTTAGGGTCCTTGGAGTTTTAGGGTCGTTGACAAAGACCCGAACGATTCATGTGTTCACGCTAGGTCTTTGGGGTCGTGTGTCGTTGACAAAAAGCCGAACGACTCGGTCGTTGCGTAGAATCAGCCCAACCTCGTTCCCAGGGTGTTCTTACGTCATACGCTAGTCACGAAGCCGAGTGAACAACGTAGAGCAACGAACTCACTCTGGGGACGAGATTGGAATCAGCCAAGCGTGCAAATACAAAACCACAGTGATATTTGGGTCTTTTGGGTCATTGGCTGGTTCACACTTGCTAAAATTACTCAAGCGTGGGTCGTTTGGGCCTTTGAGATATAATTTTTCCTATCTTAAAGCCTGGTTCTCATTAAGTCGTTGCAGTCGCTGGAGTCGCTGGGGTCGTCGGGAAGAACGAGTTAAAAGACCCAAAAGACCTAAAAGATTAGCAAAAACTCAATCGTTGGTGTCGTGAGGGTCATTGGGGAGTTTATTTTCGCCAGCCACATTCAATCTTTTAGGTATTTTGGGACGTTTGTTCCAGCGACCTCAACGACTTCAGCGACTTCAACGACCTAGTGTGAATCAGACTTAATGACTGGGTCGTTAGAGTCGTTTGAGTCGTTATGAATGGTCGTTTGAGTCTTTTGGGTCTTTCTGAACGACCCTAACGACCCAAAAGACCTAGTGTGAATCACCCTTTACTATGATGTGATTCTATTTACAAGGGTATTCCCACGTGAAAAACATATCAAAAGACCCTTACCGAGACATGCCTTCTTGTCATAAGCCAGAGTATAACCAGACAAACAACCACACGAAGTCTTTTTGTCGCAATGATTATAACAGACCTGATCACATCCACCATTCTCAATCATGCACCAATCAGAAATGCCTCCTGAAATAAACAAAAACCATGATAATGTCAATAGGAGTTAGTAAGGGAGAGGGCAAGCACGGGGAAGATATTTTGTAAAGNGGTGGTGGCAAATTTGTCCTTTGAAGATTTATATCTCTACTCTCAAAGCACCAATGTAGACAAACAAGGTATCTATGTTCAAGTTAACTATCGAATAATGTTTTAAAAATGATTTCTGATTGATTCATGCTAAATTCTGATCGTTAGGGTGGACCAAATCTGTATACTTTTTTTTGGGACACCCGGTACAAGACAGTAGTACAGAGTACGATTACCTAAGGCCTGTTTTATATGTCGGGCCACGCCGTGCCGAACCAGTGGAATTTGAGTTCGACCTTGGTTCGACTTGGAGCGCCCTTGCTTTATAAGAAGAAAACTTTTTTCGCACCGTGCCGTGCCGAACCGTAATTACGCATGCGCATAATTTGCATAATTTCAGACGTTATTTCAAATTTGATATAAGCATAAACATTTGCTCATCTTCTATCCAAAAAGTGATGATAATATGACTATAGTTTGTGTTGTTCTAGACCCGGTATTGCTTCTCGCAAATCTGCTTGGATTAAAAGGAATTTGATTCTTTCAGTAGTTACTTACCTAGTCTTGAATTGACGATGACCTCACACATGCTCAGTATTCCTTTTCCATACATCTGCACAGCGACATATCTGCCTGGGATTGGTGGGTTGCATTGCAAGCGAACCGCTGCACCATCAACGGCTTGTTTGAGTCGGTCATGGCATACTGGGTTCTTCTTGTGATTCGAAACATCGTTTCCAACGTGTACTTGAATGTTCTTGAAGCGGTCACCGTATTCTCCACGGTTGATGATGGTTATATCTGTCAACAAAACAAGAAGGGAAAGTAAGATGATGCGAAATTTGGTGGATCTAACTGTGTGACAGATCAACAAAGTGGACCTAAATGTGTCGTGTTTATCTATGTACTGCTTCTATGTACTGCTGCTTGAAGGTGTTGTGGCTCAGCGGTGCAATCCTCTGACTCTACAGCCAGAACAGTCAGGCGGACAGGGTTCGATCCCAGTACGAGCCCCACCACTTGAGCGTCATGACAAGGAGTCGCGGACTCGATTAGGTCTTCTCTACTTCTGCGATCCTAGCGCTTGGCGCTAAAAACCGCAACTTCACCTTCACTTCACCTATGTTGGTTGCAGAGGAGATGTGCCCGAACACATCTTCTGTGGTATTGTCCTCTCTTGTTCTATGTCCTTGTAGTAATGCTGTAACATCGTAATATCGCACTATTGTAGTAATTCAGTATTGTAGTATTTGTAATATTGCAAAATCTTTTCTTGTATTTTAGTATTGTATAGTGTATGTAATGTAGTAATTAGCATTGGTTTATAAAAAATTTGGTGGAAGTAAAAACACCTCTATTTACCCTGTTCTACGGGGTGGCTAAAAAATTGTCCCCCTGTTTGAAAAATTATTGCAGCAAAAGTATTCGTGCTATGATCATAGACATTGATTTTTCTAATAGCCCAAAGATTGAACTATTCTTCCTATTTTTCATAATTTTCAAAATAGTAGTCCCTTGTTAAATTCGAAAGATTAAAAAAATCAGTCTTACAGAACAGTCCGAACATGGCCTAAAACGCACGATCAAATCTTCCAGATCTGTTGAAATTCATTTCAAATCCTTTTGAGAATTAGCATAACTAATAAAATGATAAACTGAAACTGAGGTGGAAACTGAAATTAATATCTTATCTATTGCCCTGAAAAAGGAGCATTGAAAATAGTAACTCTGACAAGTTGCATTTCTTTTATTTCGAGATGCCTTTGATCGTACGTTTTCGGCCATTGTCTGGATGTTCTGTAAAACTAATATTTTGAATCTTTCGAATTTACCACGAATTTACTATTTTGAAAATTACCAATAAAATGCAAAAAATAATTTGATCTTGTAGCTATTACAAAAATCAATGTTGATAGTTATAGCTCAAGTAAATTTGCTGCGATGATTTTTCGAATAAGGGGATATTTTTTTTTTGAGTCACCCGTTATCTAACTTAATTTGCACGTGCAACTCTTCAACAATTTTAACATAGCTTTAAAGGGCTGGTAATATTGACGTGCACACCAAAAAATACATTTTCACCCAGCTGTAGAATTTTTACCTCCAAATGAAGGCCGGCTCAAGAAAAATTCAGCGAAAAGTATACTCCGAAACGTAAAAATCGCACTGAAAAAAGATTGAGAAAACAACCCGCTCTAACAAAATAACCCTTTTGACAAGCGGCTCTAAAAAATTGCCTGGTTTCGACTACGTGGCGTTGGAAAGAAGAAGCGGACATGATAGCAGAACGAGCATACATCCCGTCAGCAAAATATACCTAGTACCCCCTCCCCCGTACCCCCCTGACCAGGGGGGCTAAGACTATTACTCCTGTAGTCAAACATTTTATGTGAAAGCAAATAAGTGTATTTCAAATAAGACCTAAAATCTATCAGAAGAAACTAAACTACACACTCATTTACCTGTTACAATATATTCCTGTCCAAGATCGACTCTCCACCATGGACTTAGTTCATCCCTTGTATGTGTACATGATTTATCTGCCCATCTGAATTTGAAGTCACCGTCAACAGCACGGTTGGGGAAACCATTGTGGCTGGTGCTTGATTGTGTGGCAGTTTTATGCATTGCGATATCTGGAACAAAAGCGATCGTATCAAGATATTATCTAGTTTTTATTTTCCAAAAATGCACTAGTTTATAGAAAGTTAAATTGCTAGATATATGAACTATTGCGTAGTCGGTAGCAATGGTCTCCATTAACATCGAGATACAGTTAACGGGGCTGCATAAGCTAAACTTCCAAACAACCATGACTGTCTCTCCCTACAGCAGTCAAAGAGCAGCTGATACATAGAAATGAAGATATTTTCTATGGACTAATAATCCTTTAAAAATACGATTGAACACAACGTTTCGCCCTTAACTCTTCATCAGGTGTTAATGAAGTGTCTTTTTCTACGGGCTTCAACTCCGTAGAATTAGCCAGTGCAATCAGAATTTTCACACTATCAATGATTTTGGAGATATAGCTGGATTCCGAGCAACAAATTATAGATGTGTTTGCTCACTGCAAGCTGAAGTAATTTTATGAAAAGGGCTCTTTGTTAGCTAAAAGTTGGTGTACATGGGGTCAAAAAATTAACCCCTCCTCCCCACCTCGCATTTAACCCCATCAGGACTCCTCGCAAATACGTTTTTTTCCAATTGTTACCTCCTCGCATTACAAAAATTACTAAGTTGACTCCTCGCACCTCGATGTCACAACGAAACGAATCTAACAAATCAAGGACACTCTAATCACTGGCGTAAAATGAGAAGATTTGAAAATAAGACTTTTGACTGCTTTTGATTAGATCCAAAATAATTTTGCAGCCAACATGTAATTTTGCATAATTTTGCAGTCCTTAATCTTATTTTTTTCCTCGCACCTCGCAGGTTTAAATTTTTTTTGGGATTCCTCCCTCGCACGAAAAATGCGAATCCTCGGCTCCTCGGGGTTAAAAAGTAGCCTCCTCGCCTCCTCATTCTCCTCGGACTTAAGCCATGTACACCCACCTAAAATCTTGTAGAGCTCGTTTAAGAACCATGATATTATGATAAAAGAACTATTTGCGCAGTTCGTAAAAGAATTGCCTCTGTTTATTAGGTTCAGACATGTCATCATACAACATGCACCAGAGACTAATCGTTTAAGTATTAAAATTGTAGTGTTACTTTTTGAAATCTGAGTTTTTACCAATTCATAGCACTTTGGTAATGAAAAAGATAATTTAAACTTGCTTCATTGCTTCTAATATTTCGTGAACAGAATATTTCGTAAAAAACGGAATTTACCATGTGCGAATTTCGAGCAAACACTTGCAAGTTCTTCGTTCATGATTTCAAATCTTTGATCCATTCTCAGAGAGTCAAAATCAGCACAATCTTCCATTTTCAGGTATCGATGGGCTAAAATTATCGAAAATGAAGTGAAATTAATCAGAAATTACAGAAAAGGTATAAATTTATTGATGCATTAAATATGGCAAAACAAAAATAAAATGAAAAATAAATGTATTGCAATGCACTCCTATAATTAGTCTGTAGGGGTGTGCCCCTCATGAGTTTCAATTTTTCGTAAAATATTTTGAGACAAAATGCCTTGCACGCAAAAAAGGGAAGGGGTCTCAACGTAATAACTTCAAAGGCCTTGATTTCCTTTCTGCTAAGGCCTATTTTCTTGGCAAAAGTTTGCTATTTTACATTTAGGGGTCTGAAATGATAAGATTCGTAACATTTTCAACATTTATCCTAGCTCTGTCTTTCCTCACTAAACAATGTTGTGATGAAGCTGTAAATTTTCGAAAAATCGCATTGAAATCTTTCAAGTTCTTGGTTTGTTGCTATAACTGTTTTGTTATTCTCCATCAAAAACACAACACATGAAAATTTGACATTTCCAGGGGCAAATCATAAATACATATAATCCTAGCAGAGATGCTGTAATATTTCTATGCTATACTCAGTAATTAAATAGAAAGATCTTTAAAAATAGCCTTAAATAACGGACTCATTGTAATAAATCCACAAACGCAACATGTAATCTGTGGAAAGAAAACTGCTAACTCCTGTAACAGAATAACAACCAAATTAACCTGTAACCAGAGAGAAAATTGTTGAATCCTGCAATGACACAAAATATATAACCTGCATAAACTGTTTGTTGATGAATATTAGCACTTACTTGGAATAAAAGAGAATAGCATTTGAGCATCTGGCAAAGCTGTAGCTGCGCCAACATTGTCACATTTTGTTCCAAGAACCAGCATGGTATTGTCAGTAGGTATCATTTTCTGAAAAAATAGTTCAAGGAACAATAATAGTTTGTGAACAAGTCTTACAGGAAATAGAAGAAGAAAATAGAAGGAAATAAGTGAAACATGGCTGTGATGAAACTTTTCAATTCAAAGTTAGTTGACAGAGATAAATAGCTTACTCACGAGCTGCATATGCAAGTCTAAGGGTGTGTTTGATTGGCAATTCTAAACCTATCAAATTCTGAAAACAATAGACTTCGCAGAGACGGAAATATATTTCCCAATCAAACACACACATTTTTAAAACAACAGGTTTTCGATTCACCATTGCAATTCGCCAATGACAACGAGAATCTCTCCAAAGTCCGCCAAACCTTCTGCCTTTTGCAGTAGAAGGTTCAGAAGGCCTTCCAAACCTACCAAACCTACCGTTTTGAGAATTTCCGAGTCAATCAAACACAAATTCTGAGTCTATCAAGTCTACCGTTTTCAGCATAAACAATAACGCTAAAGATGGCTGCTCCAAAGACTCTGTTGTGCTTTGCTGCAAAGCATGCTGGTAAAAAGCTCCCTAACGACCACCTAACGACGTAAACATTTCGGTCTGCCGTTTCGACTAGCTAGCTTGAATTCGGATCGATCTTGAATTGAATTCGAATGCAATATGGTTCGAAAAGAAACTTTTCTAAAGCAGAAAAGTAAAGTTTTGATTCGAATCGAACTTTGGTTAAAGATTTGCGTTGGAATTACACAATTTTCCTATTTGTTTACATTGATTCCTTGTTCCAGACTTTAACACAGCTAGCTAGTCGAAACGGCAGACCAAACTTTCTATGTCGTTAGGTGGTCGTCAGGGAGCTTTTTACCAGCATGCTTTGCGCGGCCGCCATCTTTAGCATTATTGTCTATTGTTGTTGTTCGCGGATGTGACATCTAATTTGAGACAGACTTTAGTCTAGTCTTGGTCAAAAGCTAAGGATGCTAGGCTATGGATGTCTATGACTCCAAAATATCAAATCACCAAAATGTTCTCTCAGTCGCTTCTACCTTGCTATAGTGGCTGTTTGTATGCACAGTTTATTACCCTCTGCTGTAAATGCGCCAAGGGGTTGTGGTGCTGTGTTGTAATCCACTAACTTTGCAGCCAACGCAGTTAGGCAGACGGGGTTCGAACCCCACCAGCACCTCTTGAGCGTCATGACCGGGGGTCGCAGACTCCATTAGAGCCATTAGAGCCATTAGAGCCCAGTTACTTCTGCGGTCCCACCGCTTGGCGCTAAAACCGCAACTTCACCTCCACTTACGCCCGTAAATTTCTTTTACTGTGCATACACTGATAACGTACAGCCAGCCAGCATACTATTAGACTCATTACATTAGTCCCTCTACTTTCGCTCGTTGTGTCGTTGTTGTTGTTGTTGTTATCGCTTCAGTTATAGCGACAAATCAGTTCGGGGAGCGAAACAAGAAACTTTTGGAATGAGTCTAGCATGCTATACCAAACCAAATCTTAATTGGACTCAAATATAATACTCTTTCGAATGCGTGCGTCATTGCAACAAACCCGTTAAGAGAAAGTAACTCACCCTGTTAGCTGTCTGTATGCATAGTTTACTGCTCTTATGTTGAATAGAACCTTTCTTTGTGAAAGCGAAAGCATGACATCCTGATGTAGCCATTTCTAATTGTACACCAGCGGCTGCGTTGCCTCCCACTGGTCTCACACAATATCCTGATCTTACTGCAACCAGATTTCCATTTTTACGTAAAGTAAATTCAGTGCTGGAAATAATTGGAATAATTATTCCCTACTGTGTGGTAATTAAAAAGCACCAGAAAAGCTCCATTTAGTCCCCCCTCTCTATTAATCCCCCCTCTCTAATAAGCCTCTCTCTTCCGAGTCAAAATGTTAACTAAGCCCCCATCTCTATTATCCATGAGCGCCACAGCACTGCCAGTCAACCTGTACACAAGACAAACCCTTCTCAAAGTTTGCTAGCCACTAAAAAGCATCGAAAGGCAAAACTAGTTTTTTTAGTGTTTCGTCTCTAAGAAAGATGGTAGCACCTATTGTACAAGTACCTTGGGACTGGAAGAAGAAAAGGGGTTAGCGGAGAGAGGTAAGATGTTAATCAGCTGATAAATAAGAGGTCTAAAACCACTAACATCCTCTCTATTAAAGAGGACGAGAAAGTGATTTCAAATCCGGAAGATATAGCGGAAACTATGAATCACTTTTTTTGCAACATTGGAAAAGATCTCAGTGACAAGATACCGGCGACAAAAAATCCTCTTCTTAATGGAGATTTTGGTGATAAAATTGTTTCATCTTCGTTTTCGTTCTCCCCCCTCGACAAGGCGAAAGTTTTCAAAGCTTTTTCGAAAATCAAAACATCCAATGGGTTTGGTACTGATATGATCTCCAGCTTTTTCTTAAAAACTGGCATTGAAATTTTGGCGCCCTCCCTTGTACTGCTGTTCAACTGGTCCCTGTCTGTTGGACGCTTTCCTGACAAATGGAAGACTGCACGAGTTGCGCCTATCTTCAAACAAGGGTCCACTGATAATAAGTCTAATTATAGACCGATTTCAGTACTCCCCGTCGTTTCACGTCTGTTTGAAAAATTAGTCTTTGACCAGTTGTATTCCTATTTCAACGACAACAAACTAATATTTTCGGATCAGTCAGGTTTTCGATCACTCTATTCAACCCTTACGAGTCTGCTCAGGTGCACGAATGATTGGTACCTTAATATCGATAAGGGCTTATATACGGCAGCTGTCTATATTGATCTCAAGAAAGCCTTCGACACAGTTGATCACGAGATTCTATTGAGTAAACTCAAATTCTATGGTGTTAAAGGGAAGGAATTTAAATGGTTTCATTCCTACCTTGCCGACAGGAGGCAATTTTGTAGGGTTAACGGACAAATATCTAGTACCGAGCCTATAGATTGCGGAGTTCCTCAGGGATCCTGTCTTGGGCCCCTCCTCTTTTTGGTCTACATTAATGATTTACC